>JAJMBD010000039.1:0-127610 GCA_030565185.1 Scheffersomyces titani
CAGGAAGTCGTTGTATATATATAGACCTAGAACTGTATATAATACTCACATTCCATTACATTTTGATCGACTATATAAAGGATATTCATTCCTTGGAGTATATCGCCATATTTCACCAACACATCAGACGATGGGAGAGTTCTAAAATACTATAGTGAAACCAGAATACAGTATATAAATAACTCCTAGAAATGAACCTTTGTTCAATTATGTTTTATATAATTAACTCTTTTCAATACTTGAAATAGGAATAGATTTACTCCAAGGAAGTCATTGCATATATGTAGTACCTAGAACTATATGTAATACTCAAAATCCATTACATTTCCTGTGTGCGAATAGCTTTCAAGCAAACTATGAACATGTTAAGTAAATTATAGTGCTCAGCAGAATAGATTGCGAGAGCCCATATGGTAAGAAAATGAACATAATATATTTAATTGAAAAATATCTATTATCTGCTGAATTAATATAGCTTCTTTTTTTATAGTACTAGACCGTTATTCTCGATATTCTCAGATCAATCTATTCTATATAGTATGCAATGCTCTTTTGAAAAATACATACCCATTACTGAATAGTAGAATTCTTACACGGCAGTCGACTCTGAGTTCAAACAGAAATCAAGCGACTTGTACATCTTCGTGCGGTCTTCTTCGTTAAACACCCACAATCCGTAAATCTCTCCTAACAAGTTCCTAACTATGATAAGATTGTCGTTCAACTCCACATCCATCTCAAGGACACCTTTGTCCTCGACTCCACGGGGAAAGTAGTGTTTGGTAATTTTGTTAGGTAGTAAACCCAAAGAAAAGCATTCGGGGTTATTTCTGTTCAAGAGAATAAGTCCGTAGCAGAACAATTCCTGAAGATCACCATATGTCGGTTGGGCATTGGCTGGCGGAACCTTGAAGTCTCGCACATACAAAGCTAATGTGCCCTGGTAATCTGACTTGACCCATTCTTCGTTGCTGTCATTAAACTTATAAATAACACAATGTGACGTGTGGCAGAGTAATTGTTTTATGGCTGGGTCGTATCTGCTTATGACGTTATAATTAAGGGTGTTTCTATAGAGTTTGACACCTTCTTGCGTTGTGATCTGCTCCTGAGTCACTGTTTCTCCCTTCTTTGCCATAATGATTATGTTATGAGTAAATATGAAACGAATTTTATGTTGAATTCTTGGAAATTGTTGAACTCTTAACAGAATGGTTTGTTAACTTTTATTTGGAATGTCCTTTCAGCCGAATGGAGTTTATAGTATTTATGTTAAATGTTCTGGAAACTCTTTTGCTAGTTTACTCAAGGTATTCCTTATATCAATAAATATATCTGCATAGAGCTACGAGCTACTTGTTCTGATTTAATTTCTCGTACTTGGAGATATCGCAAAGCATCAATTTCCAGTCAAATATCTAATTTCTAGTTTTCAGCTCCTGCACAATACCAAAAGTATTTTCAACCTAAATATTCCCTTCGACTCATCAATTTCCTTATCGTCTTCTTCTGATTTCTAGGCCATTTTCATTTGTACTTTGTTTCTGTTGCTGGTTGTTCCTTTGGAATATTCTCGATAACAGTAAGCTTCTATAGACATCATCTCCATCACTCAATTCCACTCCTTCCAGTCAATATGCTCTTCAAATCTTTGAGATCTCCATTAGTGGTTAGATCTGCCCTTAATAATACTCTCCAGATGTCTATCAGATCGATTTCTGTCGGTGCTAAGATTCCTTCGACTATAGTTTACGAAAACTCGCCCGGTAATCAAATCAATCTCGCTGAAGAAGTAGCCGAAGGTAAATCCATTGTCATCGGAGTTCCTGGAGCCTTTTCCCCTGCTTGTTCGTCATCCCACGTTCCTGGTTTCATCAAGAGATTGAGAGGTTTCAACGAAAAGGGATTCCAGAAGTTCTTTGTAGTTGCCGTTAACGATGCCTTTGTTACGAAGGCGTGGGGTGATGCGTTGTTGGGCTCCACTGTTGCTGGTGCCCAGATCAAGTTCTTAGCTGATCCCTCTGGAGCTTTCACCAAGGACCTTGACTTGTTGTTTGATGCCACTAAATTTTTCGGTAACGAAAGATCAAGAAGATACGCCTTAATTGTTGAAGACGGTACTGTTACCAAGACGTTTGTAGAACCTGACAACACTTCCGTTGTTGTTTCTGATGCTGCCAATGTGTTGGAAGAGGCATGAAAGCTAGTGCATCTAGTTTGATTTCATTAAATATGCAATGGAATTGTTTATCTCTATTCGTTTTTAATTGTATCATTAAATACTTGTTGCAACTATTGCGTTGTTCATAAACATAACTATTCAGCGATGTACGTCTAGCTTTCGTGAACGATGATGTACCCGGAATCTCCGTATTAGAGAGCGTATTATGTGTGCACACAGGTCTGTGAGAGCTCTCGCTAGAATCTTTTCAGTCTCAAGCTACTAATGAGGGATTCGTTAAAACAAGAAAATATAGCCACAAATCTAGCAAAACTTCATTAAGGAACATGTTAAGCATATTACCATATACATATATACGGAAAACAAAACCATTTCTACTTTGTTTTTTGGAAAAATCCGTTTCGAGCCAATTTTTCACTCGTCGAACTTTTTCCCAAACACCAGTTTCACGAAACACCAGTTCCAGTAGCGACGAATTCTCACAGCAAGATATCGACAAAGCAAGGACATGGATCCAAACATATACAGCGCAACAGATACCTACGCATATGTTTGATATCTCGTATAGTCGCTCGTCGGGTGCTGGTGGTCAGAAAGTGAACAAGACTTCCTCTAAAGCTACTGTCGCACTAGAGCCATCGCAATGGCTTGATGCCCAGTACTGCTACTGGATACCATTACCAGTGCGACACCAGATCTCCAGCAACAAGATAAGGTACGAGACAAAGAAGGGCGGGATCCTAATTCAGAGTGACACTACAAGAAATAGAGACGTCAATACGGAAGAGTGTTTTCGCAAGTTACTCCAGGAAATCAAAGACAGAACATTCTTCGCAGCCGAGGTCAGTGAAGAAGACAAAAAGCGATGGGAGGATATCCGTGAGGACGCCAAGGAGAAGCGAATGTTCAACAAGAAGAAGCAAAGTGACAAGAAGAAGAGCCGACTGAAGAAGTTCGACTGGTAAGAGTAGTAATGTAAATAGAATGTGAAGACCCATTTAGAGGTGTTCAGGATATATGGCTAATGATTCGAAGTCTATTGAGCACAATGTGAACAAAGCGAGGTAGAATGAGTTTTTTTGTAAGAAGTACTACTATTAGAACCATACAATAATGCGTTGATCTGTTTATGCTAGTTATCACTATCCTACTTGCAATTGGATATACTGTTCATGATCTCTGTTTATAAGGACTCAATTTCGCACTAATATTTGAGCTCCCCATTCGTTTCTCACAATTGAATTAGATTTTTCACTGTACGCACTCATTATTTATACAATAATTTAAGTGAAATTAACTAATATTTCTATTCTTCACCCTCTGTCTCAATTCAACATGGCTGAGTGGACGGACCGTATCACCGAGCCAATCAGCGAACTCACGCAAGTGTTGACGAAGTTGGTGGACTTGGTGTTAGCTGAAACAGACAAGAACTTTTTGGTGGAATCAGTTCCAGATCTGGTTCTTCAAGACAAAGTATCCAACCTTGTATCTGTATGGGAAGCAGTGAAAACTGACTACAATATCGACGAAAGTATACTTAGCAATGGCAGCGACCAATCTGACAAGATTGCTGCATTTAACAACGAAATCAACCTGAAAGTCCATGAAGTAGTTGTAGGCAGCAGTTTTCTGAACATCATCGACACGTTGGCCACAATGAGAATCGAACAGATCAAGACACAAGAAGCTAGTAAAAGTGGCAAAATAGAGAAGAATGATAAAAATGATAAAAATGACAGATCACACGATGGAATATCAGACAACGATGTCAAAGAATCTACAAATATACAATTCAAAGAGTATGAGCTTCTGGAGATAGATGTCGAATTTTTCAACAAAACTTCTGTAATTCTTGATGTTCTCATCTTTCTTGTTCTAAGTGGCCATGAGTTTACCAAGCAGATCTTGTATGATAGCTTGTCGCGAATTCTGCGATTCTTACTCTCCATTTCGACCTCACAAGTGGATATTTTCTGGTGGTACTTGGAGTCACGGGAGCTTCTATTCCAGGAAAGAGTCTTTGATAGAAATGCCACTAGTGATAGAATCGCCGTTCTTGACTTATGTAATACGCTCACAGACAAGTTCGTTTTCAAAGACTCGCGGGGCAAAAGCGATACCTATAAAAAGGACAGTTTCAACGATCAGTTTCAGTACAGAGTGAGAGTTTTTATTACCAACATCTTTGCGTTTGAAGATAACACTGGTTTGAACAAGTACTTCCATATTGCCAACCGTTCTATCTATGAAGTTAAAACTAAATCGCAGTTTGTAGAGGACTTGATGGCCATAGAGAAATTGTTTAACGACCCCTACTACTACTTGAAGAAGTCCAATAGTAAGGAATTGTCTCGTCTTATGGATAGACTAATCAATGTTTATGAATATATCAAGGAAATGGAGCTTGATTTCCAGAAAAAAATCCGCATCGATCAGTTTCTAGTGCCGGAACCACGATCTGAAGCTGAAAAACAGTATTTGCTGAATAAATACTCTCGAGTATTATACTTCCCTGAGGCTTACTTCAAGTCAGCATTCACTGTAGGAAACAAATCGTCATATGAGCTTCAAGTAGAAGATAAAGAATTCTTTACTGACCAGTTTGAAACGTCCTCTATCAGACTCCAGTATTTGGTAAAGATATTTATCATTGCCAACTTGTACTTTGAACTTATTCCTCGCAACAAAGACGACTTCATCAAATCTATTGGAGCCCCCACCAAACTCAAGCACATCACCGACGACTCGGTTCCTGAAGTACACAAGGGAGTTCTCTACAAGATCAAAAAAGATATGTTTGCTTCTTTCAAATCGGTAGATACCGCTTTTTCGTTTCTTATTCAGCATATAACTGTAGGAGAAAAGTTCTGGTGGAGTTGGTTGATTTATGGCAAGGATCAGCACACTGGGAAGTCATTGTTTGCAGACAGACTGGTGACTGAAGAAGAGTTGCAAGAGGTAAAGGAAAAGTCTGAAAAGTTGTTCCCTTATAAGACCAAGAAATACTTCAATACCTATGTGACTCCCCTGGTTACCAGAATGATGAAAGTACAGAGAGACATGGGCAAGTTGGAGCGTAAACAAGACATCGAGGAGACGATCTCTCGTATTGATCAAAACATTTCTGTAGTGACTGTAAATATTGAAGACGAGCACAATCCCGTAAGAAGGGAAGAGCTCATTGAAAAGCGAAACTCGCTCATCTGGAAAAAATTGAAACTTCAGCGTCGAACTAGATGGCTCCAGTTTGGCACGTTGTTGACGAAAGAGATGTTGGACGAAGGAAAGCAGACTGTGCAAGAAACAGTAGAACAAGAGAATGAAGACCTCGAGGTTGAAGAAGAAGGAAGAGAAAAAGAAAAAGAAAAAGTGAACGAAGTAATTGAAGCAAATGAAAGAGTTAATGATGAAGTTAATGATGAAGTTAATGATGAAGTTAACGAAGTTACTGGAGTTTTTGGCGAAGAAGTTAACGATGTAGTTAAAGATATTAATGAAGAAGTTGACGAACAAGTTAATGAAGTCAAGAATGGAGAATTAAAAGATGGAGGGGAAAAGGAGGTAGAAAACGCCGCTACCGGTGAAGATGTTGATGATCAGTCTGTATCTAAGAAGAGGCCTCGTGAAGACGAAGAAAACGTAGAGAGCGAGTCAGATACCAAGAAGCAAAAGGTCTAAATAGTACTATAGAATAGCATAGACTAATAGAAACAATGCACTCGTTGCGTTTACCGTAAAGTTAGAACTTTTTTTTTACTTATCGGAGAGATAAAATCGTCCAATTCTGGAGGTATTGGGCTCGCTTGGCTAACTATCTACCATTTGTTACGGTGTTCATTAGGAGTATAGTGAATTTGAGATATTCACGTGACCAGATTTCCTATACGTTAAACGCGTCTCTTTGCATCTCGTCTCTTTCAATTCTCGCTCGCGTACAAAGTCAAAAAAGTTGCCATGCAGTTCCACAAAATAGATCAAATTCTCAAGATATAGCAAGATTCTTCTCGGCAGAGATATATCACTTTCAGAGAGCTTATGCTATTCAAAAGTTTCATCGCCGTCTTGTTCCATCCCTTGCAATCTTTCTAGCAATCTTTCTAGCAATTTTTGTATACTTTTCATCTTTTGTGCCTGAGATAGCTACCCATAACGTTTAATTTTCCATATAGATTCTTTTCCAATGGCTGCCCGGTCCAAACGATCCAGAGTGGCCAAGATCGCACGGTCCAAGGTGAAAAACGAGAGTCGTCTGTCACGAGAATCAACTCCAAATTTACTGGTTGCACCAGATACAACTATTTCACACAATTCACCCAGATCTTCACCAAAACCTACTAATCGTAGTAAAGGCATATCCAGTGCAATCGATGATTCTTCCAAATCAAAATCATCTGACTTAGTCAATGTCTCGGTGTCAAATGAAGCAACAAACTCAGCATCAACTTCAACTTCAACTTCAACAGCTAAAGGTATAGTAGAACCAGATTCTTCTTTAGACGTTTCTGACTCTCCAAAAGTTTCCCAACCACCAGTTTTCCCACCGCCTCACAAATTCGTATATGAAGCCGATAATGGCAATAATGACGAATTGAGTTCGTCACCCATCAAAAGAAGTAGTCGCAGTGCACACTCTCTAGTGAAAGAACTTTCTCCTTGTAGAAGAGAAAAGTCGCCTATACCGTCTTCGTCACCTATGAGAAAGAAATCGGTGGCATTCTCAGACGATATAACTTATAACGACGATAGTCCTGTGGTCATCAGTTCTCCTGATCCACGTCAAACTCCTAGGGGCTCTATTCTCAAGACATTCAATATGTCTTCTCGTAACGGTACTTCTACGGCTGATCCTAGTAACACTTCTTTGTGGACCAGATCACCTACAAAAAAAGATGATGCCTACGAGCCTCGTAATCCAGCCTTTTGGTTGTCTGGAACAATAGTTCAACTTCCACCTAACTCTACCGAATTACCTCGTTTATTGGATGGCTGTGTACGCGTGCTACAGGATCCTCTATTTGACAAGAAGTTCGAAGTATACGCTACAATAAACCATATTTGTAAATCTAACAACAACGACACCTTGTTGAGAATCTTCTCCGTTCCAGTCTCTCAGATGAATGTCAGTCCTACTAAGACTGCAGTAGCAAGACTCGGAACATATCAACCGGAGTCAAACTACATCATAACGTTAGCAGCACAAATTCGTAGAGATATCCTAGCCACTGAAGCGGAAGTCTTTAATCGCGATCACATCAGTACGCTAGAGCAATCCACTCCTCAGTCATCAATACGTTGTGATCCTTTCAGGATAAGAATAATGAACCAGGCATTGAAGTTGATCAACACCTTTCTTATGAACGAAGCTCTCAACAATTTCGTTCCTTTAGAAGATGTGAAGTGGTTCTACCGCCACTGTTGTACAATATTGACCACAGAAAACATCTCTAAAGCTCTTGTTTCGCCATATTTGATTGTTATCAAGGACTGTAGACTCATAAACAAGAAAAAGCGGATGCTATTTGACAATCCAGAGATTCCTGAATTGATGATATCCAGTATTATCAACATGAAAAGCTATACTTCATCGACAATCGTCTCTGAGCGATTATTGTGTTTTAAGAACTTTGCCAACAACTTCCCCAACATAATGGCTAAAAACATAAACCATTGGTTCGAAGTATTTATTTTGAATTTGTGCTCAATGGCATCGCCTTTTTCACCGAAGACACTCGAAACGGGGACCAATTGTCTCTTGGAAATTGCCAAAGCTTTCTTGGACAATTTCTCAGTTCAAGCATCCATTACTTCAATTCTCTCTTCTAAAATTTCTAGCGATGTCAAATCCCTTGTATCTGAAGACGGTTTGGACTTGGAGATAGATATAGTCGGATCAGAAGTTTCCGTCATTGACTTCATCTGTATGAAATTGGAAGAAATGATAGAAACTGGTCGCTTTAAAGAATCCATGGAAATTTGGGTGTCCGTCACATTGCTTGTAGGCGACTGTGGCAATTCATTTGATCAATGGGAACATTTGAATAAATGGCTCAGGATACAGAAGATTTGTTTCAATTCACAGTATCAGTCAGCCAAGACAATTGCCTTAAACAGCTGGAAGGCGGTTATCTACAACGTTTGCCACAATGACATGGACTTCATGATAAAAGTTGTTGATCCCATTTTGAAGAATCCTGATGTGAAACAAAGACAGCAGATGCTAAATACGTGTGTCAAGAGTAGAATAAGGCTCTTAACTCATGTGTTCTTTAGTATAAGCTCCCCTATCACATCAAAGGAGATTGCAGAATCCCTCAACAATTTGTTCATGGCCATACTTTATTCGTTGTTGAAACCATTGTTGGCAAAACTGGCAACAAAATATTTGCACATCTATTGGGACAGAGTCATACAACCAATGATCATTAATTTCTATTTCAAGAAAGAAAACTCAAGTCTACATTTGCATTCACTTGGGTTAAAAGTTCTCTTTCGTTTGTTGAAACCTACAATGCCACCAAAGGACCGGAACAATCATCTTAGATGTCTAGCCAACGAACCCGTTTCAGTTCTTGAGATCCCATGCTTGCCTTCCAGGTGGGTGTATTCTAAGTTTGAGAGGATTATTCCTCTAATTGCTTTGGTTTTCCAGCTGGACCATCTTGCTATCGATCAAAAGGTGAACTTGTTTATTTCATTTTTGACCACTGTGAAAATGGTGACGAAGAAAGAACCCAGAACTACCGATCAGACTTTTGATATTATCGATAGTCTTCCACTTGTATTAGAACAGTTGTTTAAGACAAGTTGTCTCTCATTCGATTCCGCGTACAATTTGGTAATTAACTTGAATGATACGTTCAAACCAGCCACTTTGGTGTCCCGTTCAATTTCAGAAAGAACTTCAGAAGCCAATCTGAACATCTACAACATCATCCTAGAAAATTGTATTTCTAATTTGAACAAGGAGCAACTTCGGGAAATCGTTCAGTTGATCATAGCTTCAATTTCCGATAGAAGAGTATTATTCTTCATGTTGGATTTGGCTAAGTTGCAGAAAGTATTGCAAATAGAGGAACTCTATGTACTCATTATTGACTTCTTGAATAATCGAAACATCATTAGTAATGAAGCCGATTTACGTCTATATGGTGAATTCTGTCAGATGATTGATTCTGGTGCTGAAATCTTTGTGAAACGATTGATGCAAAGTGTGGTCAGCATATCAAAAACTGAAGAGTTAAAGCAATTTTTAGAATATTTGCAAATTTCGAAATGGACAAAGGAGCTGTTCAAATACTTTGTTCTGTTAGTTCATAATGCTCCAAACAAGTACATTCAAGATTATTCGATTCAGACAATCGCAATGAGATTTGCTGATAACGGAACATTTGTTGACTTGATAAGATATTTGATTGACTGCGAATTCTACTTGGAAATTGATGAGTTAAGTGACGAAATTCTTGATACAGCCAAACTTCAGAGAGGATTCTTTGATTTTGACTTTCGTAAAATGTGGTCAGGATTACTATTGAAGAGACTGGATGATAAGGAGTACAATCAATTTGATATTTTATTATCCAAATCCTATATCAAGTTGGATATTGATATCGAACATTTCATCAGAGAAAATTGGAAAAATCTTCCTTTGCTGACTACTGCTTGGGCGGGCAAGAATGACCATTCGCGGATACATAGTTTGGGTGTCTACTCGGAAACCCGAAATAATGTAATGGACAAAGAAAACATTGATACCAACATGGTTGTGTCTGGTACGGAAGAGGATAGTAGTGAAACTGCATTAGCTGTCCTGGCACCAAATAGTAGCGAAAAATCTATCGATAATTATCAGCATATCCAAGATAGCCGCGAAGTCCTCAAGGTGTTGGACGCGAATACTATTTCGTCTTCAGAGAGAATTCGTTCTACTTCGTCAGCAACGATTGATGAAAACCAATCAGAAAATGCTAGTACTCAAACCAAGAAAGGAAAAGTTTCTACTAAAAGCTCTAGAAAGTTGGCTAGTTCGTCTTCCATGGAATTTGACATTCATAATTTCACAGCGATTTTGAACGCCAAACTTGAACCTTCTCCTGCTAGGAAAGGTAATAAGAAGAGAAAAAATTCTAGTAAGTCTAAATCAAGTGATACTAATTATGTCGAAAATGACAATACTCCTGTTTTGCCAACAGTGCAAGTGCTCTCATCTTTGGATGATAATGACGATATATCTGAGGTGGAGAACGATATTTTATCGCAGAATTCAATTAATGACTCAGATATTGTTGATGATGATAGCGCTACTTTCACTATTTCTAAGAATCAAGAGACATCAACGTCTCCAGTTCCAGAACTCAGAAGAGGTAGAAGTAGAACCAAGAGAAAACAAGAAGCTGATGCTAAATTTGAAGAAGCACCTGAACAGCAACTTGAACCAGCGGTCAAGAAACGTAAATCAGTTGCGGCTGCAGTTTCAAGTAAGATACATGATTTTGAAAACGATACAAGTCCAACCATAATTCTGAATATTAATAGTAATGTCATTGATTTGTTGGAAAAAGTTGAGGTAAGAACAGAAGTTCCTGACAGTTTGGATCTGACTTCTTCTAACGAAGGCAGCAGACAATCAGAGTTGGGAACATTCAAATCCCAAAGCTTCAATGCTCATTCGACTGCAATTATTAAAGAAGACGTCCATGTTTCAGACTCATCGCAAGATTTGTCTAAACTGGAGCATAATCTTCTTGTGGATAATGTATTTCATGAGCCGGATAATTTACTTTCAGTTGTTCCCGAAACTGAAGAGCCTGAAAGCCTTCCAAAAGATACGTCTATTCCTGAGGACATATATTCACAAAAGGAATGTGAGGTTACGCCGATAAATAAGGACGAATTCGCTTTGGTACGATGTGAGAATGATGTAGAGTTGATCAATACGCAAATAGTGAAGAATAATGAGTTTCCAGTTGCTATAGGTGATATGCAAGTTGAGGAGCCGATTCCTAGTGAGGTATCCGATCTTGTTGTTCTTGAACCAGAGAAGGCTGTTGTACCTTTCAGAAAGCCACTGGCTGTGTTTGATCTTATCCAACAGCTTCAGAATGAAGATGTCACAACGCTATCCAAGGAGGAACGATACAGCATGGAGACGGAATTGTTGCATTTTATGATGAAATTGAGAAGCGTTGAATAATTACAACAAAAAATAGCATGTATCAGTCATGAGACTGATATCCTTTACATATAGTTATAGACGATATTAACGATTATTAATGAAATTAGCAAATAATGTAGAACATCAGTATTGGTTCGCAGCCAGTTGCCAAACTATTTGTGCTGTACAATAAATCTGGAACAATCTGGGGTAAGTGAAAATAATTCGGAATATGCGACACGATTTTATTATTTTAGTATTCTTCTGAAATACTACTCTTTCATATTCTACAGTCTATATATCTACATGAGGCAACTATCTATTGGTATTTCTTAACAATTACATACGTACATAAGAATATTATTATTATTCCGTAACTCTAGAGGATTCTTTCGTGATGTCGATCGTTCCATACAATTCCAATCGTGAGATCTTGCTTCACAGTCCAAACGAAGGAATTCTAGTGGTCCGGGATAGCCAGCAAAACACTGTCGAGCTCATTTCCACTATTGACAAGAGTAGTGATCCTAGAGGAAACACAAATCATCAATTCAATCGAGAGCCGTTTGGTACTAAACGATTTCCAGCGGCAACTAGTGGTGGTACTCATAATTGCCCCAATTGCGGTTTTTCATGGTCAGATTATCCGGCTAATGGTAACCATAGAAATTCAGGCGATAGCACTGCGGATCTACGTAATATTCCCATTGTTGATCCTGTAGAATCTATTACCATGGCCCAAAAGTTCCCCAAGGGGTTTATGCATCATGACTATTTCAAGCTTTTAAGTCAGCTTGAAAATGCTACTGAAGGCAGTACGAATAGCATTCCGTATCATTCTCTACCACAAGATATTTTCAACCAAGGCTACTTCAGGCGGTTTTTCAAGAAGGTTCCTCCTTATGAGTTGGGCTCTGGTGCTCATGCTCAGGTGTATAAAGTTGTTCATGTATTGAACGAAATAAAGTTGGGAACTTATGCTGTCAAGAGAATCAGTATTGGTGATAGATTTGAGCTTTTAGAACAGGTTTTGAATGAGGTGTTGATTTTGTATGAACTCTCTGTCAAAGGAGCCAACGAAAACAACTTGATCAGGTACAATCACGTTTGGTTAGAACTCGGTGATATCGACGATCTGTCCACTTTCGTGCTTTCAGAAGGCAACAGCTCCTCTTCGAGAGAAAGTAGCAAAATACCGTATGTCTTTATACTTCAACAGTACTGTGGTGGTGGACATCTAGAAGATTTGGTGAAAGGTAATTTTCTCAAAGACGTGAACTTGTCGTGGAAGGATAAGATCCAGATGGAGAGACTCAGACGAAGAGCTTCAAGAGGAGAACCAGTTCCAGAGTTACTAAGTAAGAAAAAGTGGCTCAGTGAATTTGAGATTTGGAAATTCTTCAGGGACGTAGCTAACGGTGTCAACTACTTACATTTTCATGGCATTCTTCATCGAGACCTCAAGCCCTCAAATTGTCTATTGGACATCAAATATTGCATCGACTACTTGGACCAGACGATATTCGAATCCATTGACCAATTTGAACTGGCTGCTTCCAAATTGCCAAAGGTGCTAGTTTCTGATTTTGGGGAAGGACAGATTATCGATAAGAGAAACATACCAGAATCGAACATTTCATTCAGAATTAGGGAAGATACAGACGAAAGAAGAGGTAATACTGGTACTTTGGAATTCACCGCGCCTGAACTCTGGCTCTTCACCAATTACGACCCAGCTTTAGGTGACCGAAACAAAAAATTCATTAATGATTTTTCTTATGAAAGTGATATATACTCTTTAGGGTTGATTCTTTGTTATTTATGTTGTGGACAGCTTCCATTTTCTAAATTGATTGCAGAAGAATCAGATCCTCAAGTAATTCGAGACAAAATTATCGAATGGTACTTTTCCATGACTCCAGATCTGTTCCATGAGTGGTTTGAAGGGACCAGTAAGCTTGGTAATGAGGAAGTTTCCGTTTGTAATGGTGATTTTGAAAGTCTCGTATATGTAATGATCAAAGGTGATGATTCCGATGGTGATGGTACAGGTTCATCCCGAATAAAGTCGAGCGAAGTTATTAGAATCCTCGAGTCTATGAAATGGGACAAGCTTGTCAAAGACAGCTCTTCCCGTAAGAATTCTGGGGTTTACTTAGGTCCAACTAGATCTAATGAAAATACATCAATGGTGTTGGGTGATAGTGTTATGCTCTCGAGAGATACTAGCAAGCGTGATCCAATTGAATCAGATTTAGACAATGAACCTTTCAAGGATGAATCAGAAGATGATGAGGCTGATGAAGATGACGTACTCAACTTGACTGTAGTTGCAAAAACAGAGTCTCAGAGTAGTGCTGGCTCATTGATTTCTCAGGGCCAATCTGTTCCACAACAGTCAGCGACATCACTAGCATTGTATAATTTCGCAACCATTCCCTGCTATATATTGCAACTAGGTGTTCTCGAGTATCTTTCTTTCGAAGCCCCCACAAATTTGAAGATAGGTGCTAAGTTAGTAGTATTGGTGTTTATGTTGGTAGATACACTCCTGTTCAGAACCCAAGTCTCGAAAGTGCTGGTTCTAGTGGTCTGTTCATCAACTGTAGTCTCTATGCTTGGAGCTGACATATTTATTGAGTCACGTGAGCGTTTTTAGATTAGATCGCGCAAAAGGTTTGGAAAGTTTGGAGAAGAGTGAAAAAAATTGTATGTACAATTTCAAAAGAAAATTGCAGATTTAATTCTTGCGATAGCAACAGCTTTGTGGCAGTTCTTTTCCAGTAGCAGTAGTACAGCATGAGTGGCAAAAGAAAAAGAGATATCACACCTAAGCTTAAGTCAAAAAAGCAGAGAAAGAGACAAAAGACGGGAAAGGGTGATGTTCTTATCCCTGCACAGAACAACTTCCACCACCTCCCAGAAGAAGAGAGTGATTCCGATTCCAGCGTGATATTTGACTACGACAGTCGGGAAAAGAGTAGTAAGAAAGAGATTGTGCTTGTAGAGCTGGATGACGAGACTGAGATCACAAAAGGGTTACTGACCAATCATGACGAATCGGTGATTGTACCAATATCTGACGAAGATTACCACGAAGAAATTGAAGAAGATGAAGAAGATGGCAATGTAGAGATACTGAAAAATGAAAAAAACGAGCTAGCAAAGAATGAAGACTTCATAGGTTTTGGATTTCTGTCTTCAGAAGAAGAAAACGACATAGAAGATGAGGATTTCTCTGACGATGGGATAATGAGTGCTGATGAGCATGGAAAAGTAACTGCGAAAAGAGCTTCCTCTTCATTTCCATGGTTGAAAGACCACGACCATTCTGAACAGAAGGAGATGGCAGACTGGTTGACGATGGAAATGAAAGATTTTGTCAACTATATATCACCTTCGAGTGAGGAAATCAGAACAAGAAATAGACTCATAAACAAGTTGAAGTCCAGTATCAATCTGTACTGGCCCGAAACAGAGACTCACGTGTTTGGGTCTTCAGCCACAGACTTGTACTTGCCAGGATCTGATATCGATATCGTAATTGTTTCCCGAACCGGCGACTATGAGAACAGATCTAGATTGTACCAGTTGTCTTCATTCTTGAGAAACAAGGGCCTAGCCAAAAACATGGAAGTCATTGCCAAAGCAAAAGTTCCCATTATCAAGTTTGTAGATCCTGAGTCCAACATTAATATTGATGTGTCTTTTGAAAGAAGAAATGGTATTGAAGCGGCTAAGAAGATACGAAAGTGGATTTCTACTACTCCTGGGCTACGTGAATTGGTCCTTATCATTAAACAATTTTTGAGTTCAAGAAGACTTAACAATGTACACAGTGGTGGATTGGGAGGTTATGCTACGATTATTCTCTGCTATCACTTTTTGATGTTACATCCTCGTGTCTCGACAGATCTGATCAACATAACAGACAATCTTGGATCTTTACTCATCGAATTCTTCGAATTGTATGGAAGAAATTTCTCCTACGACAACTTGATTATTTCGTTGGATCCTGAGTCTGACCTTCCTAGGTATTTGTTAAAGAGAGACTACCCCAACTTAAACACTAATAAGAACCCATTTACCATCGTAGTGCAAGATCCTTCTGATGAAGACAACAACATCACCAGATCGTCATATAATCTTCGAGATTTGAAGAAAGCGTTTGGAGGTGCCTATCAGTTATTGGTCGAAAAGTGTTACGTACTCAATGGCACATCCTACAAAAATAGACTAGGCGAACTGATATTGGGAGATATCATTAAGTACAGAGGCAAGGAGAGAGACTTTAACGATGACAGACACAAAGTTACCAACGATGCATTAATAAATCATGAAACTTCTGAAGATGAAAGTGATGGAGCAAATGGCAACGACAAGTACTACTTTTCAGATATAACGGTAGAAAGCGAAGATGAGCTCCAATTCGAAGTAGACGAACCAAAGAAAGAAGCTCCGAAGAAAGACGCAGAGGCTGCTGTGCATATTAAAAAGCAAGTCGAAGAAATTCTTGGGTTGAAAGGTGATAACCCTGAAGAAGAGGAAGTGGAAACTGACTATAGTCCTCCAGATACCACCAAAGAAGAAGAAGAAGAAGAAGATGCTTCGGAAATGAAAAGGTCCAAGAGCAATCTCGACAAGGAGGTTCGTCGCGATTATTGGAGGCAAAAGGGATTAGAATTGTAGTGTATTCGTTATAGAATAGTAGTACTATCATAAGAGGATTAATTGTAGTAGTGATTAATAGAGTTTTGTAGTCGTCACTAAATTGTGATTTGCACTTTCGTTATTACAGAAGTTGTGAGTTTGTACTCTTGTTCTATATATACAATTGTAGTGCATTGTCTATTAATCTTATTCAATATTGGATTGAACAATACCTAAACGGTATTTGTCGTGGTAGTCATTATCATTATATGTACTGCTTCAGCAACAACGTGAGGTAGACGTATTATGAAGACGACCTCCTAATATATTCGATAATTGGTCTCCATTTCTTCCGGCCTCCAATTCTGCAGCTTTTCTATCGAAATATGCTTTGAAGAAATCATCATCGAGACTATCTATAATGCCATCAAACACCTCTGTCACCCCGCTGCCATCCTTCGCACTTGTCTTGTAGAAGGGGATGTTGTTGTTAGTTCTACAGAACTCTTCTATGGTGTCTATATACTCCTGTTTCAGTATATTGGCCCTGTTCTGTTGTTCCTCGGTTACATCTGGCTGTGGTTTGTCGAACAAATCTACCTTGTTCCCCACAAGTCGTATTTCTATGGGATCTGACGCATCAGTAGTGCCGTTTATTTCAATTTGCTCGATCCAGAATTTCGCAGTCTTGAACGTCGTCTCAAAGTTGTTCAAGTCAAAACAAACCAATGCTACTTTGGCGTTGCGATAGTACATAGGCGTAAGTGAACGGTACCGTTCCTGGCCAGCCGTGTCCCAGATCTCAAACTTCAAATGCCTATCTGGTTTATTCGTCGATGCGTACTTTTTGGTGATGAAAGCTGCTCCAATGGTATTTGCTGTATTTTGGTCAAATTTATTGGTTATAAATCTGTGTACTAAAGATGTCTTCCCTACAGATGAGTCTCCCAACAAAACTATCTTGTACGAAGGCGGAGGTATGTCAATGTCGTTTTCCATTGTAAGCGAATGAGTTACAAGTCTTGACAATTTAACTAGAAAATGTCAGATAATGCCGCCTTTATGCGAAATGGAATGATCTAATTGTATATATATGGAACGAAGATGCATCGATGATAGAGAGTGATGGTATTTAAGAATCGTGCGTGGTTACGATAGTGGCGCGTGATGAAGCACGTGCCCTAAAATGTAGATAAGAAATGCTACAGAAAGATCTGCAGTGGCTGCGAAATAGTTTCACATGGAATTCCCATACAATAGACTTCCATACTCTTACATTCCATAGTATGGAATGTAAATCTCAAGAAGGAACGACAATGAGCCCTAAGACTTTATTTCGCTGATATAGCCAATCACAAGGGCAAATCAGGCTCACGGTAGACAGACTGTACATAATATCGACATCTCAAGAATTCATAATGTCAGGAAACAGAATTCTTCTCTTGAAACTTAACAATCCTGGTTTGTCAGTTCCAAAACTCCTTCTGTGCCATAAGCGTCTATCTCTGGTTGATACCACTTTTGTTGTTTCTTAGTATTTAGCTCTTCGCGCTTTCTTCCCTGGCGAGTGTTATCTAGAATTGCCTATCTAGTCAGAATTTCAGCACAACCGTCTCTAAATACCCTTTTCGTTCAGGGTGGCTATAACAATATACAGCCATGGGCAACTCATACTCCTATCTCGTACCGTCGACTGGAACCGATCGGATGGAACCGGTACAACCCTTAGATTATATATGAAACGCATACACCAATGAGTGCGGGGTTTGGTTCATATCACGTGTCAAACACAATATCCCCAAACCCCGTCAAATCATACGGACAATTCTCATGCAATCCAATATAATAAAATGATTCAGTAGATGTAGGCTGAAAAATCTGAAATAGCAATTGCGTTTTTTAACCAAAGCTGGTTTGACAACGGCTAAGACTTAAAAACACACGTCATATTGCCATCAGCGACTTCAACGACTACAGCACAGCTACTAGAGCTACCGTATCCAGTCTACAGTATATTACCGAGCTAGAGTGCTACACATACCTATCTGCTTAACGCATCTAATTTTCAATTAATTTGCTCATCATCTAAAATCTTATTTGTACCAATATCGCCATGGCGGAAACCAACATGGTTGAGGCAACGTCAAAACCAAAACCTAGAAAACATGTTAGCAGAGCATGTCTCGAGTGTAGAAAGAGACACTTCAAGTGCGATGGGAAAGAGCCAGTGTGTGATCGCTGTGCCAAAGCCAATAAAGAATGTTTCTATGTTGAGAGCCATAGAGGAGGTCTGCGAAAGAAAGGGGTATCGCGAAAAGCAGACAATAAGAACGGTGCGGCAGATGGACTTCAGGATATCGAGGATTTTGCACTAATGAAAACGACTAAGGATCTCAACTTTGTCCTGGCAAAGAATAGCAAGTTACGGGATAAGAACGGTGGTAACAATGATAGTGAGCTCTTTGACGAGTTGTACAAGTTACCTTGTGCCAAAGACAGTACCAAATGTAGTGGACTCAACTGTCCAGGCAAGCATGCCGTACAGTATTTCCAGAGTAGACCAGATGGTAAAGCGTTGGATCCAAAGGAACTGGAGATCTTGAACAATATCCGTAAAAGAATCAAGCTAGACCATTCCGTAGGTAATCTCGATTGTCTCTTTGCCAATCGTGAGCCGGTAAAGAATTTTGTCTCCTTCCGTGAGTTCGATTTTGGGCTTAAGATCCACAACGCAGACCATTTCGTGAACTTGGCTTCTCTCAATCAGGACGATATACTCAAAAAATACTATGAAAAATTTCATGGGGCCCATCCGTTTTTCCCACCCCAAGACGAATTGCTTGTTTACCTTGCTACACCTTCGATAGCAAGAGAAGTTCTCTTGATAATGCAGATCGTAGGTGAAGGTGAAACCTCCAATATTTATTCGAAGAACATCGACATGATCTCCGACAGATTGATCCAATGTGTTGAGCTTATCAAAACCAACAGCGAGTTGGACCTTATGTCCATACAAGTATTATTGCTTGTATCCATAATAGCACATATCTCCTCTCTTCATGTCTTCAGCAAAAAACTTAGGCATTCCTGTGTTCACTTGTTACAAGAATTGGAAATCAACACTATCGACAAGGACGAAGGATTATCTAGTGTGTCTGTATTATCACCTGAATCTGACGATCCTTCCAAAACTCCCAAACTCTTTCACTCCTCTAGATTAAAACATATTTCCCAAAGCAGTGTACTAAACGCAGCTAGACGAACATACTGGGAATTGTACTTCTTTGATGTAATTATCGGTTCAGCTGACGGAAGAACTATCACAACTCTCGACTCCTTACCATCCTACGTCAACTATCCAACATTTCCAACAAGAGAATTGTTTGACTACAAGGGCAGATCCGAAGCTGCAAAACTCGTAACGGACTCCGTAAAGTTGAATATCCAGCTAATCGAGAAAAAACCCATCGATACCATGCTTATAAGAATGAAGGCAGCCATCTCTAATTGGGAGATGAGATTGGAAGATCCTCAAATGTATAACTCCCCACCCTTAATCCAGCAAAATGGTACTGTCAACGAAGGTGTCCATCAAGCTATATTGTTGTGCAACTATGCCAAAATATTTGTACACCGCCCATTCTCGTTTTTGTGGAAAATCAACTCGCCGCAGAATCCCAAATGCGGAGAAGATGTGCTTGAAGCTAAAGATTTACCGACGCAGACAGATGCAGATTCAAGGGCAATTATAGAGACGAGAAAAACAATCGAGGCAGCAAATTCAATAGCTCAAGTATTGATCGATACCAACGCCTCGAAGGTTACAGAAAGAACGCCCTTGTTTGCCTGTGCCCTTGCTTTGGCATCCTTGGTTCATATCAGTGCCTATATCTGGGTTGAGAGCACACTCATAAACGACGTTTCCGAGACTTCAAGCTTAGATCCTAGTGAAATGGATGTTTATGCCGAGTACATTAAGCTTTCTTTGTCCGCAATTTATCCTATTTCCATGCATTGGATCCTTTCAGGAAAGTTGGCAAGACACATTAGAGAGTCGTTGAATACTTTGCGTCCTCAATTATATTCAAAGTTAAAGGACAGCTTGCCTCAGATCGAGATCAGCATAGAAAAGATGAATTTAGGCGACTCCATAAATGACACGAGTTCTGAACCAAGCAGAACCTACAGTACTGAGCTGTATGATCCAAAGGATACAGCAACAGTTTCCACTAGCCAGACTAGCACTTCAGTTAGTTATACAGGGGAACCATTCTTGAACGAAGCAAACCAATATGTTGATCACCAGAGATCTGGTATAATTGTCAACTCCGTTAGCAATAATAATAACAATAACAGTAATAGCACCATCACGACTAACAATCTTGATCACAGAAATAGCATTTCCAACTTGCAAGGATACAGCAGTTTCTTTCCTAACGGAGTTGAACAATTTGATATCCCTCTCTCCGGCCAGTTGTCTCCAGTTTCGGATACAGGTTGTGATTGGATTGATAAAGCACTATTGGATTACTTTGACGGAGAAAACTTGAATATGGTGAGCTGATGAAGTACAACGACTAGAAAATGGATATAAATGAAATAATGATTAATATGTTTAGAAAAAGAATCGGGTAGTTTACATTTTTGTACATAATAAATGGGTAAGTTATAATACGTAATTAGCATGAGAATTTTTTTTTTGCGTAGTATTAGTATAATCTACTTCATTACTTTCAAGTTGGAAGAAGTAATATCTCCAAATATTAATGGGTGCAAAATCGTGTTTTCAATTTTATTTACGAAATGACATGTATTGAACTCGAACCTAGCTACTACATAGTACATAGATCCAACTCTAATCCATACCGAAAGATGGAAAAATCCGAAGATAAAAACCTCCTGGTATGACACCTAAAGTTTAGGCTATACCTCAAGAAGAATGAAAAGATACTTAGAAACGGTAAAGGTAAACCGGACTCGTTAAAAAATTTAAACGAAACGTCTAAACTGCATAATTGAAACCCAAGATGAAACCATTGAACAGGTGTGATATTTTATTTACGAAATGACATGTATTAAAGTCAAAACTAGCTACTACATAGTATATAGATCCATCTCTAATCCATATCGTAAAATGGAGGAAATCCGATATGACCTAACAATTCTTTTTTTTTTACGAAATGGCATGTATTACGATCGAAGTCTAACCTATTGACTAAATAGTATATAAATCATCCTCTACTTCACGTGCGTATGATCACGTGATTTTGACTGGGCACAAATAACTTCATACTAATATCTTTCAATAAAGGCTCTGTGGCCGAGTGGTTAAGGCGGTAGACTCAAGTTCTACTATCGTAAAGATGCACGCGTTCGAACCGCGTCGGAGTCATTATTTTTTCAATTTTTTGATTTCAATTGTATTTTTTTCTTAAAATTATCAATAATTCCTATCTACAATTCAGATTAATGTTATTTTTATATTAACGCTAATTATGATTACACCCACGTCCGTGTGGGATATGAACAAAAAAACTATGAAAATGAAAATCAAACATTAGTGGTACGAGATGAAGTACAGTAATGTCACTTTTGTGAGAAAAGGTTACAAGTAGCCAGCACCGGCTAAAGCACCGGAAAGCTGTGAAGCTCCACCGTTTTGTTGGTATTCTACCATGAATTCTTCCAAGACACTGAAAGCAGCAGAAACACCTATAATTGTGGCAGCACTCTTGCCCAAGCCTCCCAAAAGGTCCCCAGCAACAGCAATAGCAGCCAAGATGAATCCACCTGCGACAGCAGCAACAGGGATAACTCTGGACAATTCTTTGGTGATGGAGATATCTCTTTTACCGGAAATAGAGATCCCCTGGTCCTTGAATTGTTTGGAGATGTCCTTTGGAGCTGAGCCAGAGATGTAACTCCACTTTTCTGCGAACCAGGTGGCCAAAACAATGACAGTGACTGTGTAGACTACCGTTCTAATTGGCGAGAGAATTGTGCTCAAAAAGGATGGCGAGCTGGAGAAGAAGTATAAGGCACCAGATGTCAAGTTCAAACGGTTGGAGTAAGTGTCCAAGTTGAAGCTTGCAAGTGCCGACACAACAATGCTAGTGACATTGGACTTTTGCAAGATGGCGTAAGCAAGATAGCCAAAGTATTGGATGTTTCCGATAACAGTATAAGCAAACAACACTGGCAAGGCTCCGGTGTACAACAATCTGATAGGGAAAACATTGTTCATACCTCTGGCTCTGGTGGATCTGATAGGGAGTTCGATTCTCAAGTTCTGCAAGTAAATCACAGCAAGAGTAGTAGCAATGGTGATGTAAAACAGGGTGAAGTTGGGCAATTGCAATCTGGTGAACGAGTTGTAGACGTTATTTCCGAGTTTAGAGATGTCAAAGCTGGCGTTTCTTGCGAAGTTGACGAGAGCACCATAGCTTTCAAACTTATTCGAGTTGTTGATTGGGAAAGTCTCAAGACCTACAAGTTCAGCAATCAAGTTGGTGGCGGTCTGTAAAGCCAAGAATGACAAAGCTCCACTTCCAAAGGCATAACCCTTGTCAAAGACTTCTACAATAAGAGTAATAATAAACGACCACGAGACAACTTGAAAGAGAATCAATCCGTACCAGCCGTATGGAGTAGAGTCAGATAATGGGTCATAGGCACGGATAGCGTTGTCGTAGTAGCCGGAATAGACAAGTCCAACTCCATATACTATAGCAAGAACAAAACTGGTCAACTTTTGACCAGTTTGGAACAACTCACGGTCGGTTCTAAGACCCAAGTTGACGTTGACCAACTTCAAGCCTACAGCCAACTGCCAGAAGAAGGCAGCAGTCACAACAGGCAAGACACCCAATTCGAACAAGGTGCCCTTTTCCATGGCAAACACCGATCTGAAGCTGAAGAACGGATCCTCGATCTTGAACTGGGCATTAGGAACCAAACCGTAGATGGGAATCTGGCCCATTAGGTAAATGATTCCACTTCCTACGGTGAAGACGATTCTTTCGTCGAATGAAATGGCTTCAACGGGCCATTCCACTTCAGGTAACACCGGCAAGAAGAACTTTACTAAGTCAAGAAGACGGACTGGTTTGTTAGTAGTGCTCAAGGATTGTAAATGTTAATGAAGATTCTATAACATAGACTCTACTCTCAGAGATGTAGAATCTATACGACAAATCTGAAACATAGTTATGGTTGGGCTTCTAGCACAAGAGCTTGGAATACGTACATCCACTCATATTATAGGCAGTGACAGAACAAATGTGAGAGGCAACCACCGAAGTTTACTTGTACTTGTTTCAAAAGGGTTTTCACTGATTTCAGGAATCTCAGCGTTTTTCACCAAAGTCGCTCGCAAAACTTTTCTCTCGTCGAGATCCGTTCTCCAACATTTGGTAGCAACTAGTGTCACGTGATGGTATGGCCCCAGTGAGAAGTTCTAAAGAGGACCAGAGCCAGCCAGTGAAATAGAGAATATGCCGTGGTTGTAGGTGTGATCCCATTTTTTATTCTATTCTTGTGTAAATATTATTTTGCCAATAGTATACATATATATGATTTGTGCGAATTGCTTCTTAATTATTCTTCTGCATTTTATCGAAAAGTATTCTGGATCTTGAATTAACCATATCGATCCAGATCGAAACATCACGTGATCTTATCTGACAATATAATTTGCAATCGTCTTTATATGGTTGAAATCTTGGCCAAAAAAGATACTACATAATACCAACTGTATAGAACTCACTATTATTCAATTCTATATATTACTTACTAACCAACCAACCAGGGAACAAGTGAATACCCAAATGATTCTTCCATCAGCCTCGGCTGTTCCCCCAAAGTGTACAAAAGTTAACATCCTATATATCGTTCCACGAAGCACTTCCACCAAAACCTACACCTCCACATAATACCAACGACGAGCCTCCTGTGGTGTCTGAAAATGTTGGTGGGTGAACCAACAGCGATCTTGCGGGCACATTTGCTGCATGGTTCATGCAGTTGACGTAGTCTGTCATGCCAGCAAAGCTGGCAAACTCCATGTTAGTGTCTATAGCAGTCTCTGTGTTCTTTCTGTTCAAAAGTAAGAATTTATAAATTAATTGGCTCAAAGCCGACGGCGTTGCTCCTGAAGCTGTCGAGTTGTTCTTTTCCAACAAAAATTTCTTGATGTCGATCAACTTGTGGAACTTGCGGAACTTGTCCAAGTCCTCCTGGTCGAAGTATTTAAACAACTCGTCGCCAAAGAACTGCTTGAGGAGAATCTTGTTCTCATTGCCTTGGTTGTCTACGGCTCTTTCTACTTTTCTACTGGGTTCCATCAAGTTCTCGTCAAGGTTCCAGCTGGCGATGTTGTCGTCTACAAAAGCATGGTCTGAGATCGACAGCTCGTACCAGCTGTGGATTTTGTTCAGAAGATTGTCGCTGTTGACTATGGGATCACTCCTTGTAATAGTCGAATCGATATGTCTCCGCCACCTGGAACTGCCCTTATAGTGAGACTCATCTATGTCATGTATTTCATCTTCTTCTTGGATGTCATCAGCAGCTTCAACTACAGCTACTTCTGCATCTTCGCTAACTTCTTCTTCTGAATAGTCTTCATCTTCATCTGAGTAGTACGCGTTGTCTTGTGTGTTCAGCGTATTTGTCAATGACAAGATATCAGACTCTGTGTTTCCTGCTCTGGCTGAAGGTCTAATGGGATTAAACAAGATGTACAGCGAGTTGTCGTCTACATCCAAGTCCAAGTCGTCGTAGTCAGAGAAAATGGACGAAGTGGCGTCATATTGCTGGTTGCTATTGCTTTTGCCTCTGGCTCTGCTTCTCTTCTTCTTGGCTGTGGCATTCTTAGAGTTGGACATGGAGCTCGAGTTGATGTTGCCGGAGCCGTTCTCATTCTCGTTTTCGTTTCCATTACCGTTATTGTTGCCGTTGACCTTCAGTCCACTGGACTTATAGGCCACGGTTGTATATTTCATGGTTGGGTTGATGGACATGGCGGGTCGGTGTTAGAGCCTGGCTGGCGATAAGATAAGACCACAAAAGCGAGGTGGACAGATATCTCGATCTTATAGAACAAACGATCTCGACGATTGAATGAACGATGTTAACCTCAGTGAATATCGAGATTATACAAAAAGAAAAGTAAAACAACAAATCTAAAATACAGCTAAAAGCGATGAGTGATATTGTTGTTTTGTGCTGGGCCAAGGTAGTCACCTGTCTCCACCACAATCACAGTTTTTCGATATCGTTAGATAAGGTCACGTGCGCGATGTCGCAACTATGCAGACGATGGATGAACCCAGAGTAACCAATTAGAGTCCGAAACATGGCTTGGGTGAATCAATCGATGGAGATTCAGCACCTTAGGGGCGTCATGAACGTTGAAATCGAGACTTTTCGACTTTACTTCACATTGCCCCCGATACAAAAGACAAGTTACTGTCGCCATGGCTCATCTTCCTCATCGCAAAATTTCTTAAGCTCGTATACTTTAGGTGCGAATTCGGATCTCTGGGAATTTTACTCAAACGGGATGTGCCACGGCAGGAGCTGCACCGATGCAAGATGTAACGTGAATACTGAAACGCCCTCCGGATCGACTACCTATCCTTCTATCTAACGTCCGAGCACAATAGCATTGTTACGACCAGTTCGATACTATCGAAGGTGACAAAATTGGGGTTGTTCAATACGAGAGCCCTGCGCCAGACCAACAAAACTTCGTTGCGGGGTTGAAGATGTTGGATTAATACGTCTGATTTCTACAGTACTGTTTTTGCTATGTTTACTATGTCTACTATGTTTGCTGAGTTTACGAGTTCTGTGCCCCCCAGGCTGGACACAGACAAAAATACTACCTCTTTGGTGCTGGCTGCTTACCAAGATACCTCAAAAATTTAGCACAATCTTCAGAGTCTACAGTATGACTCTCTTTCGGACAAACTCCGTTAATGGCATTCTCTATATCATCCCATCTCTCTCCACGTCTGTTAGTACTCCTCATTTCGGTTTCAGCGTTCTTCAGATAGGGGTGAAAGACTATTTTGTATGTTATATCCATATTGTAACATCATTTGATAGTAAGAAGTAACAATATCATCACTAAAACGCTGCTATCCGACACAAGTAGTACATACGACTGCTAGTCCCACGTGAACTCGCCTGAGTTCGCGAAGTACTTTGCCGACTATATTCTCCATTGCTCTACCCTACTCTCTTTCTGAGAAGATTAATCATAGAAATCTGCTGGAAATTTTTTCTATACCTTCACATGGGCGGGTAACCCTCGTAGTTGAAACTACCTAGGGCCATTTGCAAGGAAGGATGCAACTATTCTACACATGAATGAGAATGTGTGCTTTCTGAGCACGGTTCGAATCAGAAACTCTAAACCTAGCGTGGACGACATATTGCGTTTTTGAACCTCTTGCGAGAGTATATATCTACACTAGTGACTGGTGAAAGCAAAAAACACTGTGTTGTTCTGAATTTCGGAACTTTCCAACATGGTCGATATGCAATCTTGACGTTCTTCGAGAATCTTCAGCCCAGCGTTTGCTCTCTTGTGCTTCCAATCAAAAGCTCTATGTATGTATTTAGTAGAATCTTATCCCGAAATTCGCAACCAAATGCTCCGTTTGTATGATTTAGAAAGCCTGCATAATGACAACGTCCATCATTACCCGGCCGCTCTCCACTTACTAATAGTATGGAGTACCGATTTTTCAGTTCGATAACCGTTCAAGTTCCTCCCAATACCCATACACATACGTACTAGCAGACATGGCTGTAGGAGGATTAGGACTGTTAGACCAGCAATACGACGGTACGTTTCTCTAGCAACTTGGCACAAGTACATCCACTTGCACTACCCTCCTATTGCATGAAAGCTTCATTCATTCTATTTTAAGTTCAGATACTAACCATTCTAGGCTCTAAGTTAAGAGTTGGCATTCTCCATGCCAGATGGAACTCTTCAATTATCGATGCGCTTGTAGCTGGTGCCAAGAAGCGTATGCTCGAATTGGGTGTCAAGGAGGAGAACATTATTATTGAGACTGTTCCAGGCTCGTTTGAATTGCCTTACGGCTCCAAGTTATTTGTAGACAAATACAAGAAATTGGGAAAGCCCTTGGATGCTGTGATTCCTATTGGAGTTTTGATCAAGGGTTCCACAATGCACTTTGAATATATCTGTGACTCCGTTACTCACCAGTTGATGAAATTGAACTTCGAATTGAACTTACCTGTGATTTTCGGAGTCTTGACTTGTTTGACTGACGAGCAGGCTGAAGCCAGAGCAGGTTTGATTGAAGGAAAGATGCATAACCACGGAGAAGACTGGGGTGCTGCCGCCGTTGAAATGGCTACAAAGTTTGAGACTTAATTGCTAAATATACTTAGGAAGACACTATATCAGAAATAGCAAATTATTGTAGATTAGCCAACTCCACTTTCAAGATAATGTTAGTTCTTTGGGTCTTCGTTAGAAGTCTCCACTAGTAAAAAATATGCCTTCAGCCAGATTCGAACTGACGATCTCCTCATTACTAGTGAGGTGCCTTACCAACTTGGCCATAAAGGCATTGAAAACTTGTGCGACCCCGGTGAGGATCGAACTCACGATCTCAAGATTAACAGTCTTACGCCTTAGCCAGCTTGGCCACGGAGTCATTTTCTGGATGCTGCAGGTGATAAATATTTTACGAAGTCTTTAAGTCACGTGATAAATGGCACGATTTTATTAAGCAAATAATGACAAACAATTCGAAAGTGAATCATAAAGGGCTTAAATGTTGATTATATATCGTATTGGAGTTTCTACTTTTGATTTTCATGGGAAATAATTACAGTTGCTAAAAACGTTCAAAGTCATGAATTGCTAATATTCGTTGTTTTTAGAAAAGTTAAAAACAAATTATGGAAAATGTATTCAATTTGACACATATTTTAGATTCAGCTGATAAATGCTTCTAGAACCCTCCACGATAACTCCTAAAATGAACCCATTATCATCTTCTTTCCCTTCAATTAGTACCTCATCAAAGTTCTAAACTTAGCATACACTTGGAACCTATTTACCTGCACATAGAAAAACACATATTTTATCTTTCCATTCAAGTTACCAATTTTGCAATATATTGTGATGTCATTTTTCACCATAGAGTCCAGTCGGCCAAATGAGGTCTATACGACTATTCCATACTTCCACCACATTTTTGAGTCAGTTTAAACTTGATCCCAACTACAAGTTCAAATGTGGGATAGAAATACACACTCAGTTGAAGACCAAGTACAAGCTCTTTTCATTGTCTCCTACTAGTTTCTACTCTACACCCAATTCCAAGGTCAGCTATTTTGACTATGGGTTACCTGGTACACAGCCAAAGTTGAATCCGGAAGCGTTGTATTTGGCTTTGAAGCTTGCAGTTGCATTGGATAGCGAAGTTCAGGAAAATTCATCATTTGATCGAAAGCATTATTTCTATCCAGATCAGCCCTTAGGTTATCAGATCACCCAGCATTACCATCCGATAGCCAAAAACGGTTTCCTAGAATTGAATTCTAAGTTTGACGACATTAGTGTTTCTACGAAGAAAATCAATATAGAGCAGATTCAAATTGAACAAGATACAGGTAAAACAACCTATGACAAGTTTGATAAATCGGTGAAAGTAGATTACAACAGAAGCAATATGCCATTAATTGAGTTGGTCACAAAACCAGACTTCGAAGATTTACAACAAGTGAAGGCTTTTGTAAAGAAATATCAGACATTGGTAAGACACCTTGATATTTGTACAGGGGATTTGGAGACTGGTGCCATAAGAATCGATGTCAATGTCAGTGTAAATGGAAATCCCAGAGTTGAAATTAAGAACTTAGGAAATAATAGTGACATTCAAGATGCATTGAAGTACGAATACACCAGACAAGTTAACTCTATTAAAAATAACGAGAATATCGTTCAGGAGACAAGAGGATGGACTGGTGATAATACTGTAAGCTTGAGACTAAAAGAAGACGCTGTCGATTATAGATATGTTCCAGACTCAGAATTACCTTTTATTAATCTTAGTTCAACGATCGCCTCTGATATCAAAGAAACTTTGCCGGAATTACCAGAGCAAATTATGCAAAAGTTGACCTCAAAACCTTACAACTTGGAACTAAAATATGCAAAATTCCTAACCGAGAATAGACAAACTCTTAACTATTATTTTCAATTGTTCAGTAGTATTACCGACAGAAAGCATCCAGGTAAATTAGCTAACAATTGGTTTATACATGAATTTTTGGGAGCATTTACCAAGATTGACATGAGAGTCGATCTTGATATTCTTCCAGCTAACTACCTAGCGGATTTAGTTTCACAGGTTGCAGAGAAGAACATCTCTACAACTTCTGCAAGACTCTTGCTATTGCAAATTATTCAAACTCCAGATGACAAAGGGAAACAAATTCAGGATTTAATTGTACAATATGACCTAGGATCTCCTGTAGATATGTCTACAGAAGACTTCAATGATGCAGTTAGTGGTATCTGTTCCGAAATTATTTCCAACAATTCTGATGTAGTTGACCGAATAAAGAAAGGACAAATGAATAGTATCAAATTCTTAATCGGACTTGCAATGAAGGAAACGCAAGGAAAGGTCAACGCCAAAACGTTTTCCGAGAAATTTAAAGAACTACTTGAATTGTAAATATCATCATAGAACTTGTATATATTTTCACATTGTAACGATTTAAGATAGAAGTACAGAGAGTATTAGATAAAATTAGAAATGATCAGATGATTTTTGCTTAACCAGGTAGCTGAAAGATATACCCTGGTCACCGTTATCCCTTGTGGTTGTATTCAAGATCCGACTTACTTCTTCGTTTGAATCTCCTTCGTAGTCTAGCATCCCAGTTATATCATGTTCGGCAGAAGCAATGTAGTTATTTTTGTTCGAATCAGTTTCGGTCATTGGACTCGAGTTGTAGTTGGAGATTTCCGAAATCTCACGAGTGAATTCATTCATCGTTGAACTGTTCGTAAACTGAGATGACCCAGCAGAGAACTGTGACTTGCGACTGTCAACCTTAACTTGAGTTGGTAGCTTTGTAACATAGGGTAAGTCTGTAGAAGGAGTGCCAAATTCCTGATCATCGTTCTTCGAGCCAAATCTGAATCCTATTTTTCCAAGTATACTCTTATAGGTTGCAATTGAATCAGAACCAAGTCCAAACAAGAAGAAGGTTATGAATGACAAGCCGATGTTGACAAACTTGTCATACAAGAGATAGAAACCGAAATCAGCATATAATATCTCACCCCACTGTTCGTTATGAAATTCTTTCCAATTGAATTTACCTTTGTAAACACGAAGATCCCCAATAAAATAGTAGATTGCCAATGGGGTCATAGCCAAAATGACAAGCAAGCTATAGATAAGCAATCTTGCAAACCTCTTAATGTTCAAGCCAGAATTTGTGCATCTCAATAGATCAATTACGTCTTTCCTCTTCTGGAAGTACTCATATAATGTCAAGGAAGCGAAGACTACTGCAACCAAACACCAAACCATATTCCAGACAGAGTATAAACCAATTGTAGCTCCAGAAGCAACGTAAGTCTGGGTACATCCCTGATAGCGGAATATATCGTACCTGTTTGCCAAGATAATATAGTTTGTACACATGATAAAGATTGGGGTGATCAAGCAAATAGACAAATCGATGATCAACTTCTTTCTGGAACCTGGTCTTATGAAAGTTGGACTTTTTGCGCAAAGGATCATATAAAGATTAAGCGACATAGCCGATATGGCAGCGATTTTCCCCGATGAAGAGGCTGCCTCTAGTCTGGTCGTAATATCGCACCAAACCTTTCCGTCCCAAACTTCATCGTAGTTGTCTCCGCTCCAAATCATAAGATTAATAAAAGTATTGAGATTGATAAAGTGAAACCAAAACATTAACATGATCGCTGGCGTGTTTCTGCAACGACAGTACCAGATGAAGGGAGGGATCAATAAGAAGAATGCTATCAACGATAACGCAGCAACGGCTGCAGCTTTTGCAATCATGGTAAATATTCATGCACTAAATTGGGTGCAAAAAATAGCGACTGAGAACGCAGTGGCCAATTCCGTCTCCTTTTATAGATTTCTTTCCATAGCAACTGATTGAGTCATATCCACACTTCTAGTGACCAAACTGAATTCTGAAACATCTGGATGCAAGCTATATGGTCTAATTATTCGAATTAGTTTAATTATTGGCTAAGCTAAATGTGGGAGAAAAAGGGCCCTTAGAGTTCCCAAAGCGGCTTTTTCTGCAACCTCAAAACTGCCTATTTTGCAAGTGTAAGGAACGAGATAAAACCAAATAATATTTATCTAGCTAATTACAATTTTCACTTTAGTTATATAGCCGAGTACCCCACATCTGAATCCTAAAACACTAATTTCAACGCCCCTGTCACGACTGTGTCATTCTCTACAAATTAGTCTCCCTCACTTCTAGAAATGATTACATTCTGGATGGTTCGGGTTGGTTCTAAATAATATATTGTAGGCTATACAGGAGAAAACAAATTAATGTATTAGGAACATCACGCAGATGTACAGAAGATAATGTAGAGGTATGAAGTAAGGTTTGAAACTAGCCAATTTTTCTTAGGCAATGACCGATCTCAAAACTTCGTTGGCGGACACAGCTCCACTGAACTTTTGCTCCAAGTACTTCAACAATTCTACAACCTTGGATCTCAATTCATCAGAGGAGAATTGTTTCATGCTATCGAGGTTTTCTTCTCTACCTAAAGTAGACTCGTTGACCAACTTGATTCTCTCAGCATCTGCAACAAAGACCTTGGCAAAGATTTCCACCACCTTCTGGGTTTCTTTGACAATCAAGTCGTTGTTGTCGCCGTACAACTTAATGATCAACTTGAAGATTGGTGTGTTTTCTTCAAGTCCGGTTTCCAATGGCAAGTGAGCCAACAAGGGACCGAGAACATGTTGTAATGGAACAGCTTGCTCATGCTTCAAGATCAATCTGGCAACACATCCAGAAGCGTTGGCGTAGGATCTGTTGATGACGTCTTTGGTTTCTTCGTCATCGGCATTGTCAGCTCTTCTGTCCGTCTTGTTTAACAACTGGAATAACAACTGTAAGATAGTAGTGTAGCCAGTAGAGAGGTCAGTTGAACTATTTTCGACAATAAGACCAACCCCGTAGGCAGCATTACCCTTCACTTCCAAGGACTTGTCGTTAGCAAGTCTATCAGTAAAGAGTTGCAACAATTCTTGTTCATATGGGTTATTCGACTTCAAGCCACCAACAATTTCGGCCAAAGCACCAACTGAACTGACTCTGATGTTCTTGGACTTATTGTGGGCGTTGGAAATGATAGCACTTTTGAAAGATTCGAAGATCTTGGCGAAGTCACCTTCCAATTCAAGCGACAAGTTGACCAAGACTTCCAACGCATTTTCGTAGATCATTGCATCGGTTTCAGAAGCGTCTTCTTCGTCAGCAGGACCTTCTTCGTCTTCAACTTGACAAGGGTGTTCCTTCTTCAAAATGTACATCAACTGAACACACAACTGCTCCAAGGCAGAAGTGCTCGAAGCATCGTCTACGATAGCGTTAGGACCCATGACATGGATGGCATCGGCGATACCGTCCAAGATGCAAGCAACCATGGACAACTCGAATTCTTCTTCTAAGAGAGGAATGGCGATTTCTCTAAGTTGTTGAACCAATTGCAAAACAGATGGGTCAATGTAGGCAGCTTGCGGCACGCCCTTTGGAGCCTTGAAAGAGGTACCATGAGCAGCAGTGAACATAGCCTTGGTGATCTTGAACAAGGCAGACATGGCAGCTTCTCTCATACCGTACGAGTTTTCGATCTGTTCAGACAATGTCTTGAACGAGGCTTCGACGTACTTGGCAAATTCCTTACCAGTGCCTATAGCCAATTCAGCCAAAGCAACAGAAGCGATTTCCTTTTCAATGGTGATACCGGTGTGGACCTTGAGGGCGTTTCCGACATCGTCATCTTCTTCGTCTACTTCATCAACATTGAAGGTGAATTCATCTTGTTCCAAACACTTGAGGATCTGTGGCACGATCTGATCCAAGAAGCCAGCGAATTCTGGTCCGTACACCTTAGCCATGTTGGAAATGAAGGCAAAACCAGACTCTCTGATTCTAGAGTGTTCTGAGCTCAAAGAGCCGTAAGCAGCTTCTACCAAAGGTTTAGCATACGATGAGAAGGATTGGGTACCAACAGCTCTGGCCATGGTCGAGATGTTTTCGAAAGTCAGGGCTCTCAATTCGATGTCGTCTTCAGTCATTCCTTCAGTTTCAGCAGCATTGGCAATGAAAGGTTCCAAGAATTCAATGGATGAATTGAAGAATGGAATGAATGCCTTACCAGAAGCGAAAGCAGTAGAACCAATAGCCGAAACGATGGCAGACTTCAATTTGGATGAATTAGCCTGCTGCAACATTTGCATCAATTTGTTCATCAAAGGCTCGATGTACTTACCCATCGAGTCGTGACTCATGAATTCGATCAAACCGTCCAAAGCGTAACATGCATATTTGTAGGCAACAACGGAGGTAGCGGTTTCAATGATATCAATAATCAATGGCAATAATTCTTCGTGGTATTCGGCTACGATGTCTTGCAATTCAGAAGTCAAGTTCGATAACGTTCTCAAGGCAGCGACTCTGACAACGATTTCCGAGTCCTTCAAACCTCCAACAACAGCTGGGATAATCTTTTGGATATGAGTGGAAACGTAGTCTGGAGCTCCGGAAGACACAACACCGATAGACAACAAACCACCTCTTCTCTCGAACTGATTGGAAGATGACAATAAAGAAGGTAAAGCTTCAAACAATGGGGTGATGACCTGAGAAGGAGCCAATTCAGCAGACAACATAGCGACCAATCTCAATCCCAAAGTGGCTGGCGAGTTTTCTTCATTTTCATTTTCTTCATCATCGTTTTCCAACTCAGCTTCTACATCGATTTCCTCACAAGCGATTTTGACAGCGACCAAGGTCAATTGCGGACCCAACTTGTTGGAGGAGATCTTGGACTTTCTCATAGAGACACACGAGATCAAGAATTGCAAGGCGAAGGTTCTGTACTCTTCGTCCAAGTCTGTGTTGGATGCGATGCCAACGACAAACAGGATCAACGAAACCAAATGGTCTCCTACCAATTTAGAGTCCAAGTAGATCAACGAGTTGAACACATTGAAGATGTCTTTAGCTTTTTCAGAATCATCAGCTGCAAGAACTTCTTTCAACACTTCAACCATTGCTGGGATGGAGTCTCTGAACTTAGCAGCATGGGCAGCATCGATTTGGGCATCTTCTTCGAGAAACTGAGAAAGTACGTCCAATGACAACACCGAGTTGACTCTGACATCTCTGGAGGTCAGGTCAGTCAATAATCCAGAGAACAAATTCAAGAACTCGCCTACATGGGCTACAAGAGCTGGAATCTGAGTTTCCAAGATGGTGTACAAAGTGTAGACAGCCATTTCTTTAGTCTGGACATCAGCATTCTGGACTCCGCTGACCAAAGTGGGCAAGAGATCTTGCCATTCATTGATTTCCAAGTCAAGCTCACCAATGGCAGCAACTACACGGGCTGAAGAGTGTCTGATCAACTTGCTAGGTTGTTGGAAGGTGTTTTTCAACAAGTTTTCTCTGATAGCAGGCTTCAAAGAAGAATCGACATTGGCCCAGTTGGTCAACACAAGCTTTCTGGCTTCGACAGCAGCCAACTGCTTGAGTTTGTCATCTTGAGCAGTTTGCAAAATCTGAAACAAGGCTGGAAGGGCTAAGGAGTTGGTGTAGAACTGCTTGGTCAACTGCTGTGATGCCTGTTTGATGACAGCAGAGTCGGGTACCAACGTCTTTCTCAACGTCTCTTCTAACGAAGCAAGATACTGAGAATCCATGACTGCTACTGGCTAGTTATATCGTAAATACTATGAAAGACACAGAAGTAGCTGGAGTGCTAGTGTAGAATAGTTGATTTTTTTGAATATTATTTGATCTATTTCCTACCAAAAAAATTTGAGATGGCTGTATCACGTGCATACTTTCAAATTTTTTTCGCGTTGTAAGTCGTCTGCTGGAGATGAGATGGGTCAAATAAGAAAGAATAGGTTTGAATTGATCAATTCAAAGAATGCAAACAGGTTAAAGTTGTATTGTCAATTGAGAATTTCTGGAAGTTTAGCTAAATTTTTGCCTTACCAATTCACTTTCTTTTACCTTTATGGCACCGCTACGTCTGTTTCTCTTCATCGTATACTAATTGATGGCTGCGAAAAAATCTCCACTCAGAATATCTAGAACTAGTAATGCAATTTAACAGATACATTGGTCTATACACATTAATCTAATTTTTCTAGTCACTTTAGAAACAACCTTGAATCCATGAACGAAAAAGACAATTCTTACATGATCTCACTAAAGTTCATGGGCATTTCTCTAATCTTCGTCGAGTAATATTTTTCGATTTCTCTCAACTCAGTAGTATCATCCTTAGTGATCAAATTGATAGCTACTCCCTTTCTTCCAAATCTACCGGATCTACCGATTCTGTGGATATAATTCTCCTTGTCTGTGGGCAAATCGTAGTTTATCACGAGCGAAACCTGTTGCACATCAATTCCTCTAGCCCACACATCGGTGGAAATCAACACACGGGAGTTTCCCGTTCTGAAATCGTTCATGATAGAATCACGTTCGTCCTGTTTCATGTCTCCATGCATTGACACCACGGTGAAGTTTTGCTTCCTCATCTGGTCTGTGAGCCAGTTGACCTTGAGCTTGGTGTTGCAGAAGATCACCGCCTGAGTGATGGTCAAATTGTCGTACAAATCACATAACGTATCAAACTTCCAGTCTTCCTTTTCACATTGCACATGGTACTGTTTAATGCCTTCAAGGGTGATCTGATCTCGTTTCACCAAAATCTTTACAGGATCTGTGGTAAACTTGTTGGTCATTTCCAAAACTTCTCGTGAAAGAGTCGCACTAACTACCACTACCTGGACTGAAGGAGGCAAGTACTTATACACTTCGTAGATTTGTTCCTTGAAACCTTTGGTAAATAATTCGTCAGCTTCGTCCAAAATCAACATTTTGATACCTCTAGTGGTCAACTGCTGCCTCTTAACCATATCAACGACTCTTCCAGGAGTCCCACTGACAATCTGTTGGCCGTGCTTCAACTTTTTGATTTCTTCGCCTACATGAGTTCCTCCTATACAAGCATGGGTGTGAATGTTCATGAAGTCCCCCAAATGCTTGACAACATTCTGAATCTGTACTGCCAACTCTCTTGTTGGTGATAGAATGAGCGCCTGGCAATCTTTGGCTTTTGTATCTATGGCCTGGAGCATTCCTATTGAGAAAGTAGCTGTTTTCCCAGTTCCTGATTGAGCCTGGGCAATGGTATCTCTCCCATTGATGATTTGCATAATTGCACGGGACTGAATAGCTGAAGGAGCCTCAAATCCATAGCTATATATCCCTTTCAAGAGATCTGGCTTGAGGTTCATGCTCTCAAAAGTCGCATGCACTTTGACATTCTTCGAGGATTTGTGGGAGAACTGCAAGTCATTGTCTAAATCTCTGTCGAAATCGTCCATATTATTGATATTATGGGAACTATTAATAGATGATATGATACAAGGGTAATCCTTCAGAAGAAATAATTTAAATTATTAATTTAACCAGTTAATTAAAGATCTAAATAGCACTGAAATATTTCACTGCGATGTTGTTTGAATTTATTTGAGATGAGATTCGCGTTAGTTCACTGAAATTTATTATGAGCATAGAATTCTCTATCTGACATTTCCATGGGCCTATACTTTTTTTCACTGTAATTTTATATCGTCAACAATATGGTAAGATCAGTGGTGGTACTTATAGGAGGTGGACATGCTGCCGGAAAGAAGACCACGGCTCAGTTGCTAAAACAGGAAATCGAAACCACTCTTCCCAATGCTAAGCTCGATGTCCAGTTGATAGACATGAACTCGTACAAAGATACCTATCACAACAAGACTATTGACTCCAGCACCTATCAGACTTCGAAATCAGCAGCTATCACTGTCAGCAATGGATTGCAAAAGTATCCCCGCCTCAAGCCTTCTCGTTTTGACTTTGAAAAGCTTAAACTAGACTTGTACAAATTTCAAGAAACTCCGGATGAGAGCCCACAGAAAATATTTATAGTCCATGGCCTCTATTCGCTTTACAACAAGGAATTGCGTCAGATCTCGCAGATGAAAGTCTTCATTGATAGCGACCCCGATACCAGACTTATCCGTTGGATCAGAAGAGATGTCTTAGGTGTGGGTTTGCCTGAAGATTCAGACAAAGAATCTTTGGAAAGTGTTATCAATGCGTATCTACAAGGAGCTCGTGCTGAGATGAGTGACTTTATCTTCCCCACCAAGGAGTTTGCTGACGTTATAATGCCTCGTGGAGCCGAACCGAATGCTGCCAAGTTGATTTTTGATGGTATTGTTCCTCATTTGGCTGATAAGCATTCCCAGCCTGAGAGAATGTACTTACCTAATGCATCTGGTAATTACTTGAGACCAACAGGCAACAGTGACATCTTTGAACAAGAAAAGTTCGATGTCCAGAAGAACAAGTTCTACGAGTTGAACTAGAAATGACGAAATGCTTTAATTATATACTGTAAATATTACAAATGCTAGACTATCCAATTCTTGTAATTAGAATATACGGAAGAATAGACTACATCTAATTCTATTAGAACAAGACACCTCCGTGCTTAACTAAGTCACTAATAGGATCTACCTCAAGTGAATAGTCCTCCAACTTTCTGATCTTGTCACTGGAAATCAACTCTCGCAACTTCTTGTCAGAGGTGTACCAGTTCTTGATTAAATATGCCATTTCATTTGTTTTCAAGTCGTTGGTAAACCCAGGATAAATTTCAAATGTGTTATGTTCAATCAATGACTTGATAACGTAGTAGAGCTTTTCATAGCTAACGCCAGACTTCACAAACATGTCAATAATAGCACCTTTAGGAGGCTTCTGCGAAACAGGATTTTCTTCGATAGCTTCCTGTAAGTACTTGCTGATGAGTTTGATCAACTCGTCGATGGGGAAAACTAAGTCATTGGACGAAAGCCTGGATCCAATTAATGAAAAAGCTTTGTTGACGAGAATATAGAATGCTTCTTGGCTCGATTTGTTTTTAACAAGGAACTCGTGGAAAATCTTCTCAAAGAATAACTCCCATCTCTTTAAGATATCGTCAGTGTTCTTGTAATCCGATATTTTGAAAATTAATAAACACAAGTCGTAGTAACCCAAAGGATCAGCATAAATGTTGAACAAATCTGAAATAGTCAAGATCTTGAAATTGAGAGCAGCTGTGGCTATCTCTTTGTTTTCCTTGTTGATTCTAGAATCGGTATTGATAGCGGCCAAGATATCCAACTGGACATTGGCTACGTCAAATAATTCTTGAATAACTGAAGACAACTGAATCATCTTTTGCCTCAAGTTTGGTGGGCAAACACAGTTACAGAATCCATTAGCTCTGGATAAATACTCAATTCTCTGGTTCAAGTTCAATGCGAACTCAGAAATGGCTAATGAATACAAGATACTGGCGGCTTCGAAATAATGCTCTCTCTTGGAATGGTAGAGCCACAACAAGTCACTGAGTGCCAATGTCTTCTCGGATCTTTCTTCCAAAAATGGCAAGATGAATGGTGTATCGATTTCTAAAAGACGTTCACTTACACCTTGGTCAATGAACCACTGATAGAATTCATAGTGAAATGCTTTGTCTTGAGAAGCAAAACATGTCTCATAAGCCGAGTCTCTCACTTCAATGAATTCGTTGATCAACAATTGGTTGTTCGTCTCAGTGATTTTGATAGCCTTAAGATCCACACTTGTCAAAATTTTGAATACCAAATTGAATAACTGCGATCTTTTCTTATTATCCTCTATGGCTTTATTGTTTTTCTTTGTGTTGTCATGGGTAATGATTTGGTCAAATTGCGGGTTTGAAATCTTTGGATTGCTACCAACCTTGTGAGCCAACTTCAATAATAATCCTACCGCTCCTACATAGTATTCTAAATCCAACATGATGTTGATAGAATTCTCAATGTTTTCTAACGTCAAAGATTCATGAGCTTCTTCGAATAATATAACGGCATTTTTTAAACATTTGGACTTTATTTCGGCATCTCTATAGCCAATATTCTTTGCTCTAGTCAAGTTCTCAATTGCCTTGAAGATCAATACATCATCTGTAGAACAGAAAGACCCACATCGACCTTGCAACGAGGAAGCAATCAAGTCGATAGATCCTCCTTTGAGAATATTCTTGTTGATGATGGAAGATAGCAAGTCCTTTATCAAGTTCTTCACTTCTCTATTGGGTAACAATAGATCTTTGAACGACAAACTTAATAAGTTGACTTGATTAGTCAATGACAAGAACTTGAAGATATCGTTGAAGTTGGACTGGTTGATTTGAATCTCTTCAATTAGCACCATCAAAAAAGAAAGCGCTTCCTTCATCGAATTTAGAGACTTAATGATGGATGTAAATGCAATGTGCTCAGCCCTCAAACAGACTTCGCTTTCAAACTGGCTAGGATCAGAGCTGTAGTTAGGAGCATTCAAGCCTTGAATGCTATTTCCATTCTCAACAAAAAAATCAATTAAGACGATAATAGAGCCAATGAAGAATTCTACCTGTTTCTTGTCAATGTTCAAACCTTTAATCAACAAGTTATCTTCTTTGATGGACGCTACTTCAATTTCTCCCATTGCGTTAGACTTAATGTGGGGCAATCTGACAAAAACATTCTTGTTCCAGAATTCACGGAACAATCTGGAAATCAACAAGCAAGTACCATAGAATCTATCACTCAACACAACCTGGTCTACCGTGGGATGTGACTCGTTGGTAACGCCGATATTAGCCAATTGTTGTTGGTGAGGTAATAGAGCATTAGTCTGGTGTGTTTGTAACTGTGTGGAGTCAGTCAATCTGGCGCTATTGCCGCATGTGGAAAACAATATCTGAGCTTTCCTTTTGAACAAGTCGTTGGAATTGTGGTGGCCATAAGAACATGATAAGTAAAGCAAAGTGGAGCAGGTTTCTTCAAAGCCGTTCTCTTCTATGAAGTTCTCTATTGTCTCTTCCTTGAGCGTCTTCAAGATCTGGTCTGTCAACTTGAACTGGTAGATAATAAGACCAAAGTTAGTCAACAAAGCAAAACGCAATGGTTGTTTAGTGTACTGACTGGCCAAAACGTTGGCATAACCATTTGGTGTATTGGTAGCATTCATTGATGGTGTCAACTGGATGATGTCATTAATGTATGTGAAGGATGTATCGTCGTTTGCACCATACTTGATGAACTCAGCATCTTCAACCAACTTGTTGTTCTTCTTGAGAAAGCCGTAGTTGGCAGTGGCAATGAACAACTTGTCAGACTTCTTAGTCTTCTTCACACAAATAAATACGCCAGGACTGATGACCTTAGCGATTTTGGTGTTTTTCAAAAGCTGAGATTTCTGCTGATTGGCAACTAATTGAGCTAAATACTGTTTGTTTCTTGTAAACGAATCAAGCTCAGGGTTAATCACAGGTACTTCTCTTGAAGGAGGAAATTTGATAGTAGCCAAGTTCAACCTCATAGCTGAAGCATTAGAACTACTGGCAAATGAAGACGAAATCAATGAGCCAAAAGTGGTATTGGAGCCCAGCTTAAGCAAGATTCTACAACCATTACTGGTGATAGCAATTAATTGTACTGCTCCTGATTCCTGGGGAGATATATGTTGAATGCTGATGATTTTAAATCGCTCAAACACCTTAATGTTGGCAGTATCTACAAACAAACTCGACGCTGACTTGAAGATCTGGGTTGGTGTCAATCTGCTGGCTTCGTGGAGTTGTTCTTGCTTTGGCAGAAGCTTGTAGACTCTTATTATAGATTTGTTAGATAACGAATACAAGATATCTCTCTCTGGATCGACCTCCAACTGAACTAAGAGCTCCGGAATATTACTGGGAGTGGTAGATTTGTCGTTGTTGGAAGTTTCCAGGTAGTCAAAAAGACCGAGACCAGGTAACTTGTTGGGAATCACACTGGAAAGGCCGCTTTTCGTCAAGCAGATCTTGTCGCACTTGTTCTTAATGAAGCTCGATTTGTTAGAGTAGTCCAAGCGCCAGATGTTGATGCCATCGCCTTCTCCACTGAAATATATGTCGTTTGTCTTGGGATTTACTGTGAAGTTATTGACTATCAATCCCTGAGATGAGATAGACAAATCGGGATTGAAGATCTCCAAGTTGTTGAATGAAGCATCATACTTGATGATAAAGATATGTATATCGATGGTGGTGGCCACAACCAACAAGAAGTTGACTTCTGGGACAAACACTCCTGGTTTGGGTTTAACGAGCTTTACTGTCAAGATGGTGTGTCTAATCTGGTCAATAGTGAGAAACTGTGAGGATTGGTTAAATGACAGCTGCGGCAATTTATAGTTCCAAAAGACCAACTTATTATCAATAGCTATCCACGATCTTTCTATCTCGGCAAACATGCCCTGTTTGGTAATACATTCAGTAGAGTTATATTCGTCAAAGAACTTGTCGGGGAGATTCAACTGGCTGATCTTTTCAAAGCGGGAAAACTCGCCCAAGCCATTGTCGTAGTCGAAGTAGTAGTTGTCCAAACCAGTCTCAGTTTTGTTGATAGTTTCGCCGTAGTAGAGATCCGATGGAGTTAAGGAATCAATTTTGTTCAAGTCGGTTATGAATTTGGAGCCCAATTGCAAGGGAGGCAAGTTCGCGAAGTTGGGAACATTGATCTTGTAATTGACTTCTTTAGCATCGAGACTCATTGGGTGTAAAAAGCGTTTCAGCAAATTGCCTCTAGACGAGTTCATTGAGGAGGAGTTTCTGTCTTGATGGAATTGGAGTGAATCAGAGATATCTTTCAACTTGAGAGACGGTGCAATGTATTTTGAATTGGCATCTGTGGGCCGCTGGGGCACCGTGGAGCCCACATTGAGCAGTGCGGACGTCATGATCGCCATAATAAAACGGGAATCGTTGAACAGAAAGAAAAACAGTGGGAGTTGAATGAGTTTGATTAGGTGAAAAATGTAGTAAGTGTTTACAAAAATTTCAAGATGTGCTTTGAGCGCGCACGACCCCTAGTGCTGGTGTACCAGAGATGGTGACAGTAGAGAGATTGTAGGAGTGAAGATGGAGTGTTGCTGAAGCATAGTGTAAGAAGTCAGATCAAGAATAGAAGAAGAAAAGAAAAGAGTGGCTCTAGATTTAAGTCCAAATAAAATAAGTCAAATTGAGTCCACAGTAACAGGTTTAATGATATACCATTGTTAGTGTGCGCCGACAGTAGTGAAGTTTCGTGAAGTTGAGAGGAAAACGAGCATGAAGAGATATAATTGTAAATGTATACTAGTTGCATATTGATTCAAGTATCACATATCTAGATTCGCCATGGAGATAGCTTTGTACGACAACGAATGGAAGAATCTACCTTTATTTTCGCAGCTATACTTCTTGCAACGTACTAAATAATTTATTCTTTATAATTAAGATATCTTCTCTAAATGTTGTCTATACTATTATGTATTCATATTGTATCTTATAAAACACCCATAGAACACTCCACCAGATATACTAGGGTATGCTACCATACCATCACTCTGTTCCATATCGCTGAACTTTAACCCTTCGGCATTGAACCTGTACATAACTCGAACTCTTACTCCACAGTGAAAGCTCATACTGGTTAGAGATAATTAATACTTGTCTCACTTCTTCTCTTTTATTAGAAAGCCACGTACAATGAAGGTCTGCATTCCTCTCTCGCTCTTGTTGGCCACAGCCTCAGCTCTTCCAGCCTTATTCTCCAACCCGTTTGCTCTCTCCGCCGAAACCAACAGACTCATTAAGTTGGGTCCTGACGAATACAGACTTGTCTCTGAAGCTGACAAATTGAATCTCAAAAGATCCAAGGTCAACTTCATCGATGTGACTCGTCATGTTCCCGTCGAGAAAGTTGTCGAGAACGGAATTATCGGTGGTCCGGACCAATCATTCTTTACTACTCTTAAGACGTTCGGCTCCAAGCAACTCCACCATTTGGCCAAAGAGCCTCCGGTGTACAATTACCCAAAAAAAGCACACTATGAAGCTGAAGTCAAGAAGTTGATTGCAGCCATTGACGTTGACTCCATTGCTGCAAACTTGAACAAGTTCACCTCATTCTACACCAGATACTATAAGTCCGAGTCGGGGTTTGAAAGTGCCAACTGGCTCTACGACTACATTTCTTCGCTTGTAGCTCCAGTAAAGGACAAAGTATCTGTCAGCAAGTTCCACCACGACGGCTGGGACCAGTTCTCGATCATCGTCTCGATTCCCGGTGAAGTAGCGGAGAAGGTCGTTGTTGGTGCCCATCAGGATTCTATCAATTTGTTGTTTCCAAACTTGTTGAAGGCTCCTGGAGCCGATGATGACGGTTCAGGCACAGTGACCATTTTGGAAGCATTGAGACTAATTCTTGGAGAATACGAGACAAAGGCTTTCAAACCATATAACACTTTAGAATTCCACTTCTTTTCGGCCGAAGAAGGTGGATTGCTTGGCTCTATTGATGTCTTCACCAATTATTCTAACCATAACGAAGTGGTCGTAGGCATGTTGCAACAAGATATGACTGGGTATTCTTCTGGCAGTGTAGATGCTGGAATCGAGCCTCATATTGGCTTAATCACAGACTATACCAGTGTAGCCTTGAACGACTTTTTGAAAGTACTTGTGGAAACTTACAATGCTATTCCATACCATGAATCGTCTTGTGGCTATGCTTGTTCTGACCATGCGTCTGCAATTGAAAATGGCTATCCAGCTTCGTTCTTGATAGAGTCGGAAATGAAGTACACCAGCAAGTATATCCATTCCGTGCTAGACACTGTGGATAGAATCGACTGGGAACATGTCACGGAACATGTCAAGTTGACCATCGCCTACGCCTACGAGTTGTCTCTGGCCAAAGTTGCATTGAAGCAAAAATGAGTAAATAGGTATAAAGGACAAAATAACGACTATGTATCAGAAGTAAACGTGAATACAACAAATAGTAATATTACAATTATTATCTAATCATTCTTAATTACTAATGAATTTTCTTCAATCGTAATCAATAATATCATAAAACTTCACTATCATGATACTAGTAGTATGAAAATACTATTTCAATTCCATCTATTCAGTCTCTTCCTCTTCAGTAGGGGTTCTCTTAGCGTATCTGACAACATCAAAGTGTCTTTGCTTCAAGCTGGTCAAGGTGTACTTGAAATCAGAGCTTTCGTCAGCTACGACACGTTGTCTGGCATCAGCATCCACCAACAATTGAACACCAGGCTTCAAGAACTTTTCAAAAGCAGCAATCTGCTTTTCGTCGAAAACAGACACGTTGAACCAGTCGGTGGTTTTGCCGTCTTCTTCAGCTGGAGCATATCTGTCTACAGCAAGCGAGTAGTTGATGAACTTGACACCGTCTTTGGTTTCTCTGAAGTTGACATTGCCCACGGTTCCTAATATCAGCACTCTGGCGAAAGAAGGTCTGACCAAGGAGGTTGAGAATGAGCGCAAGGAAGTTCTTAACATTTTATAGATTCAATTGATACAATTGATAGAGTTGAACCAAGGACTATTACCATGTTATGTTAGCCGTATGAAAAGTGACTTTATAATTACGCGTTTCTGTTATTGTGGAGGCAAATACGCACTCGCACGACCTGGTGCACGGATTGGGAAGGAAAATGCATATATAGGGAAGATGAAACGAGTACAGATTCCAAGGATACAGTGACAACTATTGTGTGGTTGATGCAATGATATGTTGATAAGCCGATAGGGCGAGAATGAAGAACAAAACCTGTGTGCTTTTTGTAGTTACGCTTGAGCTGTCTCAAGGTCTTCTTTGAAACTACCGTAAGTGAAAACTGTAGGCTCGGCCATTATGGAGCTACTTGTTCCTAACGGGAGCTATCAGTATGTGCTATGGATACAACGCGAGATAAAGTGCTAGTGTAGGATCCAATTGTATTGTTAGCAGTGCAGGGTATATGAGCTCTGTCAGTTGGCTGATGCTGGTATTCTTCCGTAATGCTTTCTCTAGACTCTGACCTGTTCGTCCCATCTTGTGCTATATTGGTTGCATCATGATCAGATACACTGCATTCTTGGAGAATTGGATATAGCCATTCAAAGGGCATGGAATGAATGCTGTCACGGCTGGCCAGACTAGATGGCACTGGCATTATCATGAATAGTACAGTTGAGATGAATGTGTCAATACGTTTCTATACTTTCAGACTACTCTATTCTCCTTATAACCACCAAAAGAACAAGAACGGTGTCTATATACTTGATCTTTCCCTAAAACATATTTACATATTTACATATTTATTGGTTCAGCTGCAAATCGCTGTGAAATTTAGTAGGTCAATCACGTGCGCTATCTCACGTAGGAATAGCCCGTTTTGTGTCGCGCACACATAATCATTCATTCTCTCTGCGATAAGATAACCCCAGCAGAAATCCATATCTCCTTGTTTATAAACCCTTCTTCATCTACACATTCTTCTTTAGTAAACGACTACTTTTTTTTTCCAGAAACCTTCATCATACTTCGCGTAAGTATAGCCGTAGAGGGAAGGGAAGCTCGATAGAGACACCAATGGCTCTGACGCGCTCTTCCGTACTTTCCATCCCTTTCCCGCCTATATAAGCTGATTGCCACACTGAGTCACATTGCCACCAAACCACACACAAGCCAGTTATCAGTCAGAGCCTAGTTCAGATCCACAATTGGTCGAAGAATCTGATACTAGGACCTTTGAGTTTGCTATGTATGGTGCTGTGTCATCGTTGGTGGCGTAGATACCTGTACTGATATTAATTGTGTTGTGCACCACTCTAAATAGACACATGTGTGAACCGGCCTTCGTAAACAATACTAACATGAACAGAATGAGATCCCAATTCAAAGACGAGCATCCTTTTGGTATGTAATTTTGCAAAATGGAAATCGATATATTTATCGTTTGTGTGGCTGATATTTGTTTATGACAGCTCTGTTATAATTGCCTTGATCAATTTACTAACATTATTAAGAAAAAAGACAGGCTGAAGCCACCCGTATCGCCCAGAGATTCAAGGACAGAGTCCCCGTTATCTGTGAAAAGGTGGAAAACTCCGACATACCTGAAATCGACAAGCGCAAGTACTTAGTGCCCGTTGACTTGTCAGTTGGCCAGTTTGTATATGTCATTAGAAAGAGAATCAAGTTGCCAAGTGAAAAGGCTATCTTCATCTTTGTGAACGATATCTTGCCTCCTACTGCCGCTTTGATCAGCACCATATACGAAGAACACAAGGACGAAGACGGTTTCTTGTACGTGTTGTACTCGGGCGAAAACACTTTTGGCGAAAAGACGCCCTTAGACTTATCAACCATAGACTGGAGCGACTTGAGCGACTTAGACTTGACTCAAAACTAGGTTGTCCGTACATTGACAGAAGAGACTTTCCTGAGTTGATGTCAATTCTTATTTAATAATAAGATCAAGAAGAATTTATAATTTAAATATGTTGATGATGTTTTCCTTCTGATTTGAATCTGTCTGAAGCAGGAAGGAGACTATGATTATTTACTGAGCGTTTTGTTTTGTTTTTTGTTGGTACACACGCAAGTTGGTTCTGTTTTTTTGGGGTACTTATGACAAATTTGTTATCATTACTATTACTCTAGTTGCTATTTGTTGTTGTTTATTTCTTAGTGAGATGGTTGTCATTGAAAGTGATATGGATGAAATTGACATTTGATATTGATAGAGATTGAATTATCATCAACATTTGAATACATTCTATTACTCCATTTTATTAAATTTTGTACTTCATTCAACGCTATCTGCACTACTTCTATTTAGTTGACTTATCGTTGATAGTCCACTAGTATAATACACAAGTAAATGTTGACTCGTTAGGCTGAGGCTTAAATGCAGAACCGATTTTATTAGACTGTGAAAGCCAGTTGCATACTGTCTTTGATTTCATTGGGGTAAGCTTTAGGCATTGCGTGACTCAAGGCAACGACGGCTGGTCTTGGAGGAAGAGTAAGATATAATACTAACAAGAAGTCTAAAAGAAATGTCACTGTTGCTATCGAAGTAGCTGCAATTACCCCAGCCATATAACGACAACTGTGGGAACCACCGTAGTTAATACATTCAACATACCAATAGTCCCTACCAAGGATCCCAAGACTGGCAGCCCATGATCCCCAGATGATAAACTGAAAGGCAAGCAAAATCACCAACAGAGATCGCCAATGAATAGAGACGGCCGCTATGATAATTAAGTAAAGTAAGGAAACAATGGCAACGGCTATAGGCAAAATAAATTGATATAGTGGGAATTCCAAATAAACCAAAATGTAGGTACAGAGACCAATAGATACCAACGAAGAGCATATTTGGAGTAATCGAACGACACTGGCAAACAGAGAGAACATCTTGAAAATGAAGGTGTCAACTCTCCTTTAATGTTCATAATGAATGTTAACTAATCGACTTTCATTTTCCCGAAATTTGATTGTATATATAATAATATTGATACTTACAATTTCTCTGGTATCCCGACATGTTTTCAGAAGTATCGGGCCATTATCTTCATTCTCCCTTGCTATCATGTTATCCTACGGATCCTTATAAATAATAGCTTACATGATCATGTTATCATCATTTTACAAGCCTCACTTCGGGTATACAACCGATAGAAAACCGATAGATAAATAATCCTGTAATCAAGAAATAATCCTACAATAGTAAATTGCGGTACCGATAAAATTTCAATCCGAACCTTCTTAGTATTGTAATTCACAACGTTTCAACACTAATTTTAGTTCGGTACTTCATTAGTGTCATCCTTTAAACTAGAATGATCTGGACTCGTGTAAATGACGCTACGGCTGAGGTACGCGTTTGTATTTCCATATGCATAATAACCAAACTGAATGACATCGACACCATGGAAAACAATGCCAAAGCCACTAAACATCATCTGCAATAAAGTAAATACCAATAGGTCGTAGGCGTTGTTGATATGTTGCCATAAGGTTGTTGCAAAAAAGTTACCCATAGCAACACAAAAAACCTTCAAAAACAAGAATCAACAGCCACTTCGAAGTATTAGGTATAATAAATAATTAAGTAGAGTAAACATATAGATGCCGCACAAAGTACAATATTTGCACTGGATCTACGGCTGTTTCTTCATACCATAATCTTTCTGCCAAAGTAGATACAAGTATGACAACTGAATAATTAAAATGAATAAAACCTAGCGATTGCAGATATTATTACCGATGTTTTTGACATTGGTGCTTCTTATGATTTGAACTGGATTTTATTTAGAACCAGGAAGATTCTTCGTTACATATAAATAGTATCTCATATTGTCTCTCTTCAGTTGATAGTATTTCCATCCAAGAAAATCGCAAACATAGGGCGAAACATTCCGTCTTCTTCCTCTGAAGCTATTAATTTGGCTCCCCCTATAGTTATAGGACAATGCAAAATACCGAGGTTGCAATTATATACTGACTGACAGTACAAAACTACATACTGCATAGAAAACATAATGATAAAAAACACAAATACTGCACATATGAGAGCATAATGATGCCGCAAAATCACGACTTCCCAAAAGAGAAGCAGATAGACCAGGCAGATTTTATGGCAACGACTTGCGGACGAGAAGCCGAATCAAGCCCGAGGGTTGTCTAGAAGGGTCCCCTACAACAACAACAAATGTGCACTCTAGTAGACGACGTTTTAAGAGTTGGACTATTTCAGGTGAGATCCAAAATATCGATGAATCGGGATATTCGATGCAGGCGAGGCATAACAAGAAGAAGATCAGAAGTCCAGACCAGTGGTCCTTGGCCAAAGCTATATGCAAACAAGATCTTGCACCTTTCCAACGGCTTTAATGCTCGACTTGTTGGATTGTATTATGTTTAGTAAATACAATAAAATAGTACTCTAATGACAATTAGTTCTAGTTCTGCGGTAGTGCACTCATAGAGATAATAGAATATACTACGAGGAAGCTTTACGGGCAAGACTATCCAATCTCGCCAATTCAATATTGTTTACCATAGATTGTACTAAGTGCTTGCAAGGTAATTTTATAGAACTCCAAAGCACCACTTCAGTGGTCGTTCTAGAATACTACACTCGTACTATTCTGGTGGTGTCTGACAGTCTTCATTCTTGCAATTCTATTCCAGTGAGAATGCTTCACTATTTTCTTACTATTCTTTCTACCAGCAGCTTTCCATCGACTCTTCCTTTTCATTAACTTCACTGCCACACGTCTGTGTGTTGAGTGGTGTTCTTGGGGAGTTAACATGTAACGGTCTACCGGTTTTTCATATTCAGTAACCAATCCACGGCAGTCCTGACCCGCTGAGTTTCTGCACTCCCGCAGCAAAGGCTGGCCCCAAACTGATTGAAACATATATGTAGCAGGATTTGCTGAACAATCTATCTGACTCGTTCGGTCTGCTAAGTAACTCAAGTTCGTTTAGGCTCCGTTTATTTCTCTCCCTTTCAGCGTGTACTTGGCAGCTGTCTAATGTTATTCATTAAAGTTGATTCATATAATCCAGTCTTGTCAATATTGTCTTGTGCCACTTGGATCAAACAAATTGTGAATTTCCCTTACACAATACCACCTTTGCTATTCTTCGTGCCTATACCAGCAAAATTTTGCACCCTATATGCCAGTAATATGTCCCAAAGGGGTCTGGTACATGCGGTTACGAGCACCGTACGTATTATGAATTAGTAAAGGGCATCGATCGTAGCTAACAGGAGTGCACATAAACTCGCTCTCAGTTTATTCTTTGTTTTGCGTTTAATCTGTCTACTATTAGCGGTGCAGGAAAGATCCTTGCCGCCGTACATTTTCCGCATATATGCTACATGCACTGGCTGCTTTTAGTAGCTGCAATTGTTGTGATATTTTTTTTCAAAAGCCTAATTCACAATTAGAATCCCATATCCGCCTACTATCTCATCCTCGAGGAAAACCCACAGACCTATGCCAAACAAATCACAGCGAAAAATTTTCCCTAGTATAAATGTCCCCAGCCTGCCACTGACCGTCAGCATGTCCTGTAGAGTTTTTGATCTGTAGTTTCAACTCCACTAGTTATCCAACTTCGTACATTCCTTTACCTTACATTCGTTTAACAATGCAATTCTCTACTGTATTCGCTGCATCTGCCCTCGCTGCCACTGCTGCTGCCGGTTTCACCAACGGTACCGTCATTACCACTCAAGTCACCGTCACTGGTTTCACCACCTACTGTCCAATCGCTACTGAGGTTGTTGTCGTCACCTGTCACGAAGAAAAGTGTGCCCCAGGCACCTTCACCGTCACTGAAGCTTCTACCTTGACTATCACCGAGCCATGTGTCATTCCTTCCACTTTCACTGCTGAACAATGGACTGTCACTGAAACCAGAACCTGTTCTGAATGTAAGGCTGCTCCAACCGGCAACGCCTCGTACTCAGTCACTTCTTTCGAAGCTGCTGGTGCCAGAAACGTTGCTGGTGCTTTAGCTGGTGTTGCTGCTGTTGCCGTCGCTCTTTTCTAAACGCAGCAGCCAAATCTGGGTGTGATATTAGACTTTTGATTTGAATTTCGTACATTATTGATTTATTCGGTGAAATTGTTAATTTATTCGGTGGAAGAAGCTTCCTGCTTCATTTTATACCATTTGCACAGTCTTTTTCCTTTTGCAATTACCAATAGTACTGATACCAGTCACGTTTTGGATTGTCGTTGTTTATCCATTCTATTAGCACAGTTGCATTTTCGGCAGTGGTACTTTTTTGCTAGCAGTCCACTAACCCTTGTACAAGTACTCGGAGCCAGCGCATACCCCCCTAACAAGACTCTTGTCTAGTTAGCTGTATTATATACGTAGTAATCTAATAATATAACCATTTTTTCACACTCTGTAGTTATACACCCATTTTTGTAGTGGTTGCGAAAAAGATTCAATTCAACGGGCTGAACGGGCTGCACCCACAACCAGCTTCTGTAGATGGTTAGTAGCTAAATGTCAGATGAATATAGCTCATCAGGAGACTTCGTTAGTGGAATACAATTTTCGAAAATAGAATTGTTCACAGCCTTTGCCATTTGAAATCCACTTCAAACAAAAATTGTGAATATCGAATTTTCTGTATTGTACAGCTCTCTATAAGGATATGTTATCTCTTAAATAAGTATATATAGTTCCACATCAGCCAACATGTACCCCAATGACCTTGAAAAGTCGTAACTTATCGTACATAAGTACTCTCCAATTCTAATCGTCATAACCACTCGATAAAAGGTCTTGCGAACATATCTAGAACGGAATACACCACCAATAAACAGATAATACAAGAATAAATCATAATGATCATTTGAATCTAACAATGCAATGAAACATCTCTCTTCTATATTATACACATGCTTATATATATATGCCATTTGTAGCCGTTGATTTTCCAGTACTGTTAACCTCACTGGAGGCTGGAGCCGTATCCTGCACATCTGGATCCTAATATGAAAAGTTCTTGTTCCATTTTTCATCAGTTTATTTCACTTGTCTTCACCATTGTACTATTTGTGCCAGGAGGAACCAGATCCACTGGTAACGAATCGACAGAGCTTATAGAGGCATTTTTCCAAAGTTTCACCGCTCTGTTTTTCCAAAATTTTCAAGATTTTCACATCAAGACCGACAAGCCATCCATTGCAGTATGGCCACAGCATATCCTGAAGAAGCGGAAACTGCCAAATTTCCAGTTTCACCACGCTTTTTCAGCTCCAAAGGGTTACCTGATTTAAAGACTTATCAGATAATTAGAGACAACAAGCCCGTCCAGTTCAACGGACAGAATGCCAATGTCAACTACAATCCTTATAGCATGCCTCAAACAAAGACCAGAGCCAGTTTGCCTTTGGATTACTACCATCTTCCCAGTAAGATCACCATAACCGACCTTCCTCCAGAAGGAGGCATTCCAGTATTCCAACTAGATCTGGCGCAGAGCTCAGATCCCATCAGATTCGTAGAAAGCGTAGAACATGTAGCCCGAGGCTATGGGGCTATCAAGATAAAACTCCCAGCACCAGAAGTTCTGATCATAAAAAACAACATCCAAATTAACTCGGATTTATTCTGGTTCCAGACAAATAAGCTCTTGAACAATCCAGCTACAAACGAGTTGACAAGTAGGCTTCGTTTCCACCGGGAGTTGATGGATTTCCACGCATCTTCCACAATCAGCATAACCACTTCTCAGGAGTCCACACCTTCCAGAACCCCGCCCATATCACTTGATTATGCATCAGAAACGTATCCACAGCAAAAACAGCATTCGATAAGTAACTTACTCAACTCACCGTCGCCCGGAGTTGAACCAGCATCCAGACTCGAAGCCAGAGCCAATTCTGTAGAACTGACTCCACCACAAATAGCAAATGAATCTATGAATAAAGACCTTATTACGGCTGCGATATTCAACAGTGCCAAACTTTCTGAAGTGTATGGAGCTTCTGAGCTGATAACTCCAGATACTAAGAAAAGACAAAGTACTGTTTCTTTACACAAGCTCCCAATGATAGACAAGAGACCTCTAGATTTGTACAAGCTCTTCAAGTCTGTCATTATCCGTGGTGGCTTCGTAGAGGTGATCAACAAGAAGTTGTGGGCACAAATTGGACGTGAACTTGGTTACAGAGGAAAGATTATGACAAGTTTAAGCAGTTCGTTGAAGTCTCTGTACCAGCGGATATTGTATCCATACGAAATTTTTCTAACTCAAAGATCTAACGAATACCTCAATGAACTTGAACAACCACAAATAGGGACAGGAATTGACCCCAAGAAACGTAAATTAGATCCTCCTTTGATTGTTGGATCAGCTAAGCACTTTAAACGCTCTCTTAAATCGAAATCCAAGAAAGGGTTTCTCATAAGTTCTCCACATTTGATCGATCCTAAACAACCTAATACTTTTGTACTCAAACCAGATGAGGGAATAAAGAAGAGAAACAAACGTGCTCCAGATATCATCTATTCTCCCATACTACCTCAGACTCAGCTTAATTATCCATTGAAGGCAATGATAGAGAACCAGGCAGTATATGAAGACGATGATTCACTGAAGTTAAGTAGCAAAAGTGCTTCAACATATTCGTTGCGTCAGTTCATGGAAAAAGATCTCAAATTCCAAGAGTTCATCATCCAGCACAACCGTAGCCAGTTTAGCAAAGTTTCAGCTGGAACTAACAGTAGTTTCTTTCAATTCAACGATGAGCCCACTAATGCACCTATTCCAGATCGTACTATTATCAACTATGAAAAGTTCGAGAATTTGTACTGGAAATACGTGAAAAATCAGGAAGTTCACACCATTCTAAATGATGGGCTAGAATTGGAAAACGGAGAAAGTCTTCCCCAGTCTGTAAATGGCTCAGGATTTGTTAGAATTGGCGATGACTTGATCAACTACAAGAATTCCTTACATAATTTGAATGTCAGCACTCCAAGCAAGACTGTAAATTCAACTTATACGAAACAGCTTAACGTCTTGGCAACAACCAACGGAGCCCCCCCAGAAGAGCCCCAGTTCAATTCTAAGGACTACATCAACTATGTAATTGCCGCAGCTATGCATCCCTGGAATTTACACAACTTACCTTTTCTACCTAACTCGTTATTGGGATCATTATCGGAGTCAGACTTAAACAACCAGGAATTGACCAATTCGCGATTGAATATTGGCATGACATTTAGTACTCAGAATTGGAGATGTGAAGACCACTTCACACAATTAATAAACTTTCAATTCTTTGGAGCATTCAAAAGATGGTTTTTCATCCCTGAACTGGAATTCGAAAAGTTTGAAGAGTTATTGAAGACAATAAGTGAATCTGACAAAGGAAGAGCCAGCATCAACAATAGCGACTGGAACGTAGAAGATATCTGCTCTTACCTTGGTGACGAAGAAAACGATTACGATACCCTAAGTAATTCGTTAGAGAGCATGATTAACGTTTCAAGAACCCCAAGACTCTCACACAAGAGTCCCAAGTTTCAGAAATTGATTGACAAGAAGGCGAAGTCGATCAGATTGAACCAAGACTACTTGATTACTCCTGAGTTATTGAATGAGAACGGCATTTTGTTCACTACAACAATACAAAAACCTGGAGAAATGATAGTAAAACTTCCAAAAACGTACTCGTGTACCATTTCGATGGGATTTAATCTTAGTGAAGAAGTTAATTTCGCTACTAAAAATTGGTTGAGTTATGCATTAGAAGCTGAAAAATGGCTTCAAAATCAATCAATACTTCCAAATTTTCTGACTTTTAAGATGTTGACGAATTTGATCCAACTTTACGATTCAGGAAAGAATGTCGGCTTTAACTCAGAAGTATATGAAAAAGTGAATTCTTTGTACGATGAGCTTTACCAAGAGGAATTGGAATTGAGATCACAAATCAGGAAGCTTAAGATTAGGGAACTCAATATTGATGAAAAACTTTTCAATGACATAGATTTCCTTGCAGATGACGATCTTTCTTCCACGTTTCCATCTCGTATAGTTGTAGTAGAATTGACATCAAAGCAGCGACTTATATTGTCTCTAAAAGGCTTTTTGAACTATTACAATGAAAAAAGCATCGATGTTAATGACATCAGTATCGAATTACATATTTTCTATACTGATGAAAAGCTCAAGAACTTTTCCAGAATATTGAGCAACTATTCGATCGACTATGAATCATGGATTTCTAATTACGAAAGTCTCATGGACGAAAATTCCGAACTAACCTTGAAGACTTACAAAAGTTTATTGAATGAAGGAGAAAGAATACTCTCGGCACTTACTTCAGCGAACTGCTTAACTAATGAAATCCGGGCACACGAGAGCACTCATAAATTCAATAAGTTCATGAATTACATTGAAAACTTAAGACTGTTCATATCTAACTCCAACCAGTTCATCGAAGAGTGCCAGAATCTTCTCGCAATCAAACATCAACAACGCATAAGAAATGGAAATGATTACCAAAATGTAAATGGATTGAATGATTTGATCAATCTCATTGATAGAATTCCAAAGTTGAACTTTGTCTGTACTGAAATTGACCAAATTCTTGAGTTTAAGACGGAAATTGAAAATTTCGACAAAGCTAGCAGAACTTTGTTGGCAAAAAAGAGTAGATCTCTTCAGGAGTTTGATGATCTTATTAATTTGGGAGAAAGTTTTGGAATCGAAATTCCATCTTTGGTTTTTATTACTAGAGTTAGAGATAGACTCAAGTGGATAAAAATCTTTAAGTTGATTGAAAAGGGAGCTGATCCTTTTGCTGACAAAAAGGAAGTGTTCTCCTTGTCAGACTTGAAAGATTTCTTTAATGAGGGCATAAAGATTCTTTCACAAGAAGATATCCCAATGATTGAAGAAATCGAAAAAATATTGACAGAAAGCGAAAAATTCAACGAAGAGATTACTGAATTCTTGAAAGTGGAGTTTATTGAGAATTACGATTTGGAAAAGTTAAATGGTATTGTAGAAAGATTCAGGACGCAAAAATTATTCATTGGTTTGGACAACTATAACGAAGTTTCCAAAGTGAATATTCACTCTAATTTGATTTTGCAATTCCAGAAGCTTCAATCCAGCAATGATCGATTCACATATGGTGATGTTCGCCAATTACAGAATTCAATTAATGAATTTGATTTGAATTTCAATTTCTCTACAGTTGTCAGTCAATTATCCTTAGCTGAAAACTGGGTTAATTCTCTTTGGGAGGAAATAAAAGATATCCGGGTTGTAACTACTTTGAGCAAGGAAATTGATTTGGAGCATCTTAATTCGAGATTAACCATGAACACTCCTTTAATTGAAAAGTTATATCAATTACTCTACAAATCAGATTTCAGCTTTTCAGATGAGGATGTGTATGAGAAAACGTCTTCTTTCATTTCCAATTTTGCAGGGGATGAAGATAGTGGTAACATCAAGTTTTATTGCATCTGTCGTGAGTACGAGTATGGAACAATGATAGAGTGTGACAGATGTAATGAATGGTACCATCTCCAGTGTGTAAACGAAGAAGAAACGACCAACGATTCTGAAGATGACAATTATGTTTGTCCAATGTGCAAGCTTGTAGAGACTTCGGAGATTTTGGGCGATATGTCAAAGGGACAGCTCACATTGGAAAGAATTTTGTCAATGAAAAAGGAAGGTAACCAATTGAAAGTCTATCCAAGTCAAGAAATGATGGTAATCGAAGAAATATGCGAAACCGTGCAAACTTACAAAGTTCAAGTACAAAAGATGATTTCTCTTATTCAAGAGAAGTCTGACATTTCGCTAGACTTGAAACTTGATCAACTTCGATTTATCTTGAGAAAACTCTTTAGTAGCGGAGTTTTTATCGCGGATGTTTTTGAAGAAGTTCTAATTCTTGTTAGACAATTCACAAGCGAAGTTAATGAACTTGCACGACTTCAACCTCAAGATGCTTGCATTCCTTCGAAGGTAGATAAAGATAAGCAGATGGTTGTAAGTGCAAATAATGGTGTCGCTGACCACACCGAGATTTCCAAGGAAGTGGTACAAGATTCACTACCAGAACATATCGAGAAACCCCTTCAATTACATGCAGATGTACGCTCCATTGTTGTTCATGATGTCAATATTCTTGAGAATGTTGATCCAAACAACGATGAAGAAAGAGTAAAACAAGTAGGAAATATGAAACTGATAGAAATACAGAAGGAGAATATTCTTGGCACTACAGACAATGAATTAGAACTAATAGCCACTAGCCAAGAACCGTCAATTCCAATAGAAAGACCTGAATTCATTGATTCAAAAAAGGAAGTTCCCGAGATTAAAGTGGAACAGGAAATAATTGGGTTGGGTATCACAACAGATCTGATTGCAGAACCAGAAGTTGTGCTTTGTGCCGAACAAATCCCGGTCTCCGAAACGGAACCAATACCTGTGACTACGGTTACGCAACTAAGATCCAGCTTGGAGTCCGAGCAGCAAATATTGAGGTCAAAGACTGAATCTGTAACCACAGAAACGGAGAAGATAGCCATTTCCTCGTGAATGAAAGGATCGATGATTTTAGATTACGAAAGCATGTCACGAATAAAAATAATAGATTTGGCGTGTATTTGATACAATAGTTTGTGTAAGCTTGGGCTCAACTGTAGACTAAGCACTAAAAATCATAATATATATATTAAGGTTATATGGAGAAACTCTAAATCAGCATTTAGTTGTAATCCTGATTGATTCATTTTCGCAGCTATTTCTTGGGTATTTCAGGTTCAAAATTTGTTCCAAGAAAATTCAATTCATTTTTACGCGAATTTCTACATACACTCCAAACAACAATAACATAATTATTCACTATTTACATTTCAAGTATTTAAGTGAATATAAATATAAATATTGACTCCTCGATAGACAATTTTCAGTAACATTATTTTTACAATTTACAATGTCCAGTCTCGTGGACGACTTGGTGAATATCTGCTGGAGTCGTATCTCGCGGAGTCCACTGTCAGATTCCATATTTGTCTCCCAAGTATTGGGACTTATTACTGAGATCGAATCCACACTTGGAGTCAACTCTCTTTTGAAGAATGAGGAGCTCAAATTGTTGAAACAGATGATCCAGTCAACGCCTCTGATGCGCTTGCACAAACAAGATTTCCAGGAGTTTATCATGCGATTGGTGAAGTATCCCAACTTTGAAGTCTTTCTCTATGAACGATGTAATATCACTATGATTGATTTGCGTAGAATCATGAATGTTCCATTTAAGGGCCCAAATCCCCCAACACTTTCTCCAATTTCTCCACGAGAAATAAGAAGCTCGTCCAATGAGGTAAGAATGTTACAACCTCGTTATTTTGATCACAAAGAAAATGTATCTCCCAATCCCATTAAACAATTGAAATCTCCTCCTGAGTCACCCAGTCTTGACTATAGATACACTAAATTACAATCTGAACTCAATTTCAAAGAAAAACAGCTCAGAACGAAAGAAAATGAGTACTTAAGAACAAATACAGAGTATAGAAAGCTTGTGGATACAAATTCCACACAACTTAAAAGAATACGAGATCTCGAAAGTGAAGTTAGTTCGATCAATAAATACGTTCAGACTTTGGAAGAACAGCTCTCAAGACATCTGGGAGATAGAAGCACGAAAACTTTGGCTATGAAAATTAAAGATAGAGACAGAACTATTCGTAGCCTTGAGCAATTGAGCAATGAATACAGAAACGAGCTCAAGAACTTAGAAGAAGATAAACTGAAAACCGAAAACTCACTTGAAGATTTGGTCACCAGTCTACGAGAGCAAGATAACTTGATAAAGAGTTTGCAATTAAAGCTTTCTGTAACCGGTGAATCGTTGAAGCTACAATCGCAGAAGGCAGACACCGTACGAGACAGCTCACGACTTCATGACTTTCTACTAAACTTGCCATTTTTAAAGCAGTACTACTACTTCTACAAGTACAAAAACAACAGTACAAAGTTGTTTATTGTCAACATGGTTGCGATGATTCTAGCGTCTGTCATAGTGTTGAATCTTGCGCAATGTGTACTATATTTCACCATCTGGATGTTCGCTTCGAAACCAGATTCTTCCATGTACTTATATGACAACTTCGACAATGAATGGTACAGCACCGAATCTACCTTTGTCTGGTGGAAAGAAATAGAAACCTTAGAATACCTTGTGTCTACCATCAGTGAATGGTTTACTACATAGATTTACGAATTTAATGAACGAAAAAGCTATCCCATTATAAATATAAACAAAAGAGGAAGGAAGTTGGAAAGATAATATTTATTACAAGTACGAAATATACACGAACCCCTTTCTAACACAACTTCCCAAAGAATTAGAAAAGAAATGAAAAAACTAATGGTTTTAATAGTAGGAGAAAAAGAAGACGCTAACTAACTTAGTTCATTTGCTTAACCAAAGCGTTAATGAATTCTTCTCTGTTACCGGTGTCACCACCTTGGATGAAGTGTTCGAACTTTCTAGCTCTGAAACCACCAGTTGGGTTAGACAACTTGAATGGCCACAAGAAGTTGTTGACTTGCTTGAAGTTTGGACCAACGGTGTAAATTTCGTGGATCAAGTCTTCGATAGACAAGATGTTAAACTTACCCAAGGAAGCTTCAATGACGGCGTTGTCAGACAAAGGAATTCTTTGCTTGTTGATCTTACCGAAACCTCTCTTGTAGACTAAGTGTCTGATGGTAGCCAAAGATGGGTAACCGTAAGCGATGTATGGTTCAGCCAACTTGATCAATTCTTGGGTAGCCTTGGTCAATCTGACGAAGACACCAGCATTGATTTGGGTCAATCTCAACAATTGCAAGACCTTTCTTGGCTTAGGTGGGATCTTCATGATACCCTTGATTCTGATGATGAAAACCAACTTAGATTGAGCATCAACGTAGTAAGAACCAGCAGCCTTAGCGTCTCTCTTAGCCTTGATGACAGATCTTTCAGCTTCGGTGTACTCCTTTTGGTAAGCAGCGGCTCTGTCAAAGACAACTTGTCTCTTTTCCTTGTTGGCCTAAATAGAGTTAGTAATTTGTACAACAATTTTTCATGAAATTTAAAATTTTAAATGAAATTTCACTCCAGTCACAATGGGGCATCTTTCTAGTTTTCTCAGTCCCGAAAGATGGTTAATTGAACAACAACATCGCCGTAGCTAGTTATATTCGGTTGGTGTTTTGCATCTTCAAAAACGATAGGATCATTTTGTGCTGGGATCTTTCAATAGATACATACGGCCTGACGAACGACCTTGGCGGCGGCACGTTCTTCAGCAGTCTTTTGCTGAGCCTTGGACTTCTTAACTAAAGTTTCTGGTTTCAAAGTACTGTTAAATGTTAGTAAGATGATCATGAAGATTCTCAAGTCATCACGCCAATCAAGTGGCCACTGTTTGAACAGAACTGATCCCTCTGGATATAATTACAAAGCGGGAAGTCGATGATGTCATATGAACCGGAAAGGTACCATATCTGAAATTGGAACTGAACAGCCAAGTTCATTCCACTTCACATCCGACAACTCCTAATTAACACACAGAGGAAAACAGATGTATCAAGCATTGGCATATACGAAGATATATGAATATAGTATTCAGCTGCAAGACAATCTAATTTTCCCAAGGCTTACAAGAAAGGACAGAGTCCAGACTTGTTACTGAAATATTCATCATCAGCGTCAACCCAGGCTCGCTAGAGTCCTGACTTGATTGAGAGCGATGAAGTTGAAATTTATACGATGTAGTTCACATACGTAGCCATTTTGGAGATTATTACTGAATAGCAGAATAAGAAGAATTTGTCGAATTGAGAATGTTGTAGTCTTAAATATTGTAGGCTCATCCGGAAAATTTTCAGTACTGCACGTAATGAATTTTTTCGATTTTATTCTGAGATCCAAAGTGCGGGTAACTTTAATTGTGTCCAGGGCTGAAGCCCTAAGATTGATTTACTCATGTGATTGAAGTTGTGACATAGTGCACGTGACTAATTACTTACCATTCTTTTCTATTCCGGTAGCATGTACGGCTGAAAGATCGTAGTTCGAATTTCAGTATATGTGTCGTAAATTGCAGCCTGTCAGGAACCGACAGGAGCATATGCGTCCAAGTGGAGGATACCAATGGAAAGCAATCTGAATGCTTGTAAGATCCCGCGGCCATCTGTAAGTTCGATATAGATGGGAATGCGAAGGGAGCCATTGTTTCATTGGCAAGGAATAGAAGAGAAGTCCTAGAAAATAATACAGCATTCTTTGACGGGCCAGTGTTGTTCTAGATCTGAAATGCTGCGGTTCCGTTCCTTGAATAAGAATATTTCAGGGCCCGTTTTTCGTATTCGATATTGATTGCACTTCAGATTTTTGCAATTGTGTCTTATCAATTTCCCCTTTGGGAAATAGATTACGCGCTAGGTTTCCGCAATCTTGGAAAATGAATGGTGGAGTGGCTGTTCCTTCTCGTTTCAGAAAGACGCTATGTAATCTGTATATATCTCGGCATCCCAAGGTAGTCTTCAGATGGACGTTATGCTTCACCGGTATCGGCTCTATGTCGAAGCTGATAATAATGTCAGCTAAGCTGAGGATATAAGTATATTGGTAGCGCGAAAGATAAGAAATGCCTTGAAATATTTTTGGTGCAATATTATTTCGGATTCCAGGAGAATTCGCACCCAATAGTTAAAGATATGCCTGAGATTGCCTGAGATGAGAATGTGAGGGTGATTTAAATAGAGGTGAGCATCCGTTGGAAAGATCTAACTAGTGACAATCTCAGTATAAGCTGGTCTTATATAGTATATATCTGATTCTTACATTAGTTGCTATTGATTTACATTAGAGTTGTATATTGCAGAGCTACGGAATATTTAACTACCAGAAATCACAGAGGAAGTACAAGAATACTTAAATTAATCCACTGATATTATAATTATTTTAGCCTCACTCATATTTTTATCATGGTGCTCCATCCAGTACTCTCCAGAGAACAGATTCTCGAGCAGGTCGTCTCCAACAAAGCTTACTATAATAACACTCAGAATGTGGAAGACCCTAAGATTGAAGCTATATTCTCCAACTCTGATGAGCAATTGTTGGCCCAGATCGGTTATAAGCCTGAATTGAAAAGGCACTTTCTGACTCTCCAGGCGTTTGGAGTTGCTTTTTCCATCATGGGATTGTTGCCATCCATTGCTTCTATCTTGGCCCAGGGGTTGGTTGCTGGCCCAGCTGGGTGTTTGTGGGGATGGGTCATTTCGTCCATTCTCATCTTAACGATTGCTATTTCAATGTCTGAAAACGGACTGAGTATTCCAACTTCTGGTGGTTTATACTACTGGACAAATTTCTATGCTCCTCCTCGTTTTAAGACAATTTTTTCATATCTTATCGGCAACACCAATTCCATTGCATTAATCGGTGCCTTATGCTCAGTGGATTACGGGTTTGCAGTGGAAGTGTTGTCTGTCGTGGTCATTGCTAAGGACGGAGACTTTGAAATCACTCCAGGAAAGACTTACGGTATCTTTGTAGCATGTGTCTTGCTTCATATCGCCATTACTTGCTTTTCTTCAAAGAACTGTGCTTATCTCCAGACCACCTCAATCGTTGTAAATGTTGCTATCATTGTATTGTATATCATTGCTTTGCCAATTGGTGCCAAAGGCAGCTTCAAGCCTGCCAAGTTTGTCTTCGGAGAGTTCGACAATATTTCGAATTGGCCCATAGGCTGGACTCAGCTCAGTGCTGCTTGGTTACCAGCCATTTGGACCATTGGGGCTTTTGACTCTGTCATCCACATGAGTGAAGAAGTCAGAGATGCAGAACATACCATCCCAATTGGAATCTTGGGCTCCGTTATTGCATGTGGTTCTATCGGTACGGTAATCTTGATTGTAACTTTCTTCTGTATCCAAACCAACGATATTGAAACTGACATCTTAGGCTCCAAATTCGGCCAGCCTTTGGCTCAGATCATCTTTGATGTCTTGGGAAAGAAATGGGCTTTAACTTTTATGGTTCTTATCGCTTTTGCTCAATTCTTGATGGGAGCTTCGATCTTAACTGCCATTTCTCGTCAAATTTGGGCTTTTGCAAGAGATAACGGTTTGCCATTCTCTCGTATCATCAAGAAGGTTAACAAGAAGTTGTATGTTCCTATCAACGCTGTATGGTTCGGGGGCATCATGTCCATTATTATTGGGTTGTTGGTGTTAATTGGAACGGTCGCAGCTAACGCTCTCTTTACATTGTACATTGCTGGTAACTACGTAGCTTGGGGAACTCCTACTTTCTTGAGATTGACCACTGGCAGAAAGAAGTTCAAGCCAGGCAAGTTTTGGTTGGGTCCGGTGTTCTCACCTTTGATAGGTTGGATCTCCACACTTTTTATTGTTTTCACTTTCTTCATGGTAATGTTCCCAGCAAACACTAATCCAAACAAGGATAGCATGAACTATACCTGTGTGATCACACCCAGTGTGTGGATCTTTTCATTGATCTACTACTACGTCTACGCTCACAAGATCTACCACGGACCTTGTAAGACTATTGATGTCGATGATGAGTCTTCTCTGGACGTTGGAATATATGCTGTCATAGATGGGGTAGATCCTCATGGAGCCAGCGATAAAGCGTCTCACTCCGATGTTAAGGTTCTGGAAAAGGTCTAACACAAGCGAAGAGTTCCGTGACTTGTAATATTACAAGCTTTGGTTTGTGCGATTGTTAATTGATATCGACGGCATTTGTAATGAAAAATAGATATGAAGTTGTAAATTTTAGTAAAATAAAGTACACTACTAGCTAATAGTTAACTATTTGAACATCTAATAGCAGTAACACCAGAACTAGTAGCCAAAAGAATAGTCGCCCTGCACCCATCTGTTAACCATATCCAAAGCATTTTCTGGTTGATCGAATGGAACCATGTGTCCAGCGTCGTAGACTCTCAAGAAGGTGAACTTCTTGTAGTTCTTGACCTCACCAGCCAACTTGCCTTCAAAAGTGAACCAAGGCTTCAATGGAGCAGCTTCAAATTGCTCGTGGTCTTTGTATTCCAAGGCGTCAGACCAGGCGTGGTTACCCAACCAGTTACAGATGTAATCCTTGTCTCCAGCATACAACAATACAGGGATATCACTTTCAAGCAATTCTGTTACATACTGTTGGAAAGGCTTTGCTTCATCACCGTTCAAGATAAAGTTCTGGAATACAGTAGAGTCACAACTGGTGAAGATGTCAATGTTAGAAGCGCCTACAGCTTTTTTGACGTAGTCCAAGTTCAAGAAGTCATCCAAATAGTCCATTTCTACGTAACAGTTTCCACCTTCATCAACACAATCCTTTCTGATATCGTAAGGATTTAATCCAGTATCCTGGAAAGGCTTGAACAACTTGGCGTCACAGTAGAATTGAGCTGGAACACAGGTCAACGCATTCTGGAATTGGTAGCAGAGCTTTGTCAATGCGGCACATTTAGGGTAATCTCTATCGATCTGTTCACATTGTTCTTCGGTGATAACTGGCTTGTACCCACCTTCACCACAAGCCATTGGACCATAGTAGCCGTTCTGGATAAGGGAATCGGTGATACCGTTACCAATCAAGACTGACGACAATTCAAACGATCTATCGGCGTTGCTGATGATCTCCAGTGCAAAGCTGGGGATATAATGGCCAGCGTACGATTCCCCAGCGATGTGGAACTTGTTCAGGACGAATTGAGGAAACTTTTGGAAGAACAATTCCAAAAACACAAACACATCCTTAGCTGCACTGGCAGTGTTTCTGATTTGCTCTCCTCCAGTGTACGAATATCCAACGCCTACCGGTTGGTCCAAGAAGATGACTGAAGCATTGCTGTTCCACGAATATGGATTGAAAACAGGCTGCAACGTCGCATTGATGGAAGAAGGGCCCAATTCGAAGAATAATCCTGTAGCAGAAGAACAGCCAGGGCCACCGTTCAACCACAAGATAACAGGATCGTTCTTGGGGTCGTTTCTTGATTCAAAGAACCAGTAGAAGAAATGCTTATCTAAGACATCTACGTCCAAATAACCAGTGTATTGGTTTACAGTATCCAAACCCAACAGCTCTGGTTTATTTTTCTTGATTCTCATGGTGTAGTCACTGAACTTGGGATGAGACAATTGTTCAAACTGAGCTTCTACGCCAGCAGAAGTGCCTTGAGCAAAAGTGGAGAAATCCTTTACAGCGTTGTTGAGATTCCTAGAATCGACGTTTAATTTGATTTCGTACTGGCTGATTTTCTCTTGAAGTTGTTCTGGCGAAAGGACTTCTCTCATGGAATTCCAAGCTTCAGCAATTTCTGATGGATACTGCGAGAAGTCCATAAAGTCAACAGGATCGATAACAATAGGAAGTCCTTCTTCGGGAGTAGAAAAAGCTTGCTGACCAAATAAGTCTGAGAAGGAGAAGGCGTTCGCCGTAGCAGCCAAAGTGGAAAGAAGCACGGAAGTTTTCATACTTTAGCAGTTGGTATAGAGAAGAGTTGAGATAAGTAAAAATTATATATTGAAAAGTAATGAAGATTGTAGAAGTAAAGATCAGATTCTTTTTGATAGCAATTGCGGATAAAGAGATCCAATGCTAGCTTTCAAAACACACTGTCAATTGGTGGCAACTAAAAAGTGTAGTTACAAAAGTATCGCAGCGGCAGAGATAAGGATCCATTTTTATAGACGGCTCTTCTTAAGCATGAACTTAAGCACGTGACATAGTTGGACGTATTTGATAAGAGTGATAAGGAAGTGATGGCATACGTTAAGGTATACGGTGAAGATATAATTGATAAAGATATGTCACTGAATGGTTGGGGGAGGTTTGAGCTTGTTTTTTGGTTGGATTCCTATAATTAATGGTGAGTGATGGCCCATTCTTCAGAGTTTGTACCCATTGTCATTACATTATCTACCAAATAATAGAAATAGAACACCCTACACTTTGCATACACATTTATAATAGTTAGCAGAAACTTGAATCTGATGTCATATCAAATAAGCCATTTCATTCTTTCTCTTAAGTCACTTGTTGCTACTTAGTATATATATATATAGACAATGGTTCCAGAAATGTCGCGCGAATCGAAAAATTTCAACGACATACAAACACGCTCTTCACAATAACCAAATCATAATTCTTCTTTTTTCATCACTATTACATTATTGGTATCAAACACTCATTCATTTCCATATATTTATAATACCATAACAGTATTAAGGATGAACACTTCTGGTTTGTTGCCTATTGCCGTGAACTCGCGTGCTTTTGTCAACTCGCAAGGAGGAAACGAAGCCAACGGCTATGTCAATAATGCCTACAACGGCTATGGGTACATGGCTCCTATTGGCTACAATCACCGGGGAATCGACGACACGGCTCGGATAATCATGTCATTGAAGTCTGGCCTCGATTCGGAGATTAGATGGGCGCTTTCGACGTTGACTCGTGTTTCCTTACACCCTACTTTCAGTCTAGAAGCCATTCCTTACTTTGGACACGAATTGATTAAGTACTTCATAAAGCCATACCAGTTGATTTTAGAGAAGAAACCACATAAAGCCACTGATGAAGTCATGGCCATGAGCTTGGACTCCTTGCTTACATTGCGTAATCTGGCTCAAGACTTACCTAATCAGCAATGGTTAGCACAAGTTAAGCCACTTAAAAAGTCTCTTGTAGAAGTGCTGAAGTTTTTGTTTAACTGGTTTTATCACGACGACGTTCAGTCGCACCATTTGATTCGTTTTGACAACCAGTTCAAGGAGGCTTTGACATATTTGATTGACTTGTTAGAACCGTTATCCTGCTACTATATCGACAACTCTAAGCACGATCCATTGTTCAATACCTTGTTGTCTGCTACCGTTTTAACAAGAGACAAGACTCAGCTCATCAACCTCTTGAAGTGTTTATCACATTTGTTGATCATCAGAGACAGATCATTTCAGCCTGACCTGAACGGAAACCTGGAACAGGAGGAGTCGCGTGACGACGAGAGAAAAATGATTAATTGCATTGATGCCATCACGGAGACTCAACTAGAACACATTGTGAATCAGCTACTTGTGAATGACAGCGAATTAAACTACGCCGTATTGGAGTTCCTCAAGCTGTATCTCTTCTCTGAAGCTACGACGGCCGAGTCTCCCAATTCTATAAGAGACTCCCAGTCACGTAGATTGCAACGTTTGCTTCAATTGAACTCCTCAAAATCCGGTTTCAACACTTTGGTCAAACAGTTGCCACTTTTGATTGTTTCCAATTTGCCGTTGAACGATCCTGTGAATGTGAAGTCTATTGAACAGCTAAACTTGACCAAAAGATCACAGTTCTCTGGTGTTCCATCCTCTTTACCAGAACTTACGGAAGACTTGTATAGTCTCATAGTTCGTTTTCCGGAGCCCTTGAGAGCCACTACTTGGTTGCGTTGTTGCTACGAGCCATATGCCCACAGCAATCTAACCAGCGCCACTGGCACCGACACCACAACAGACGTAATTCCTGGGGAAGTGACTCAGATTTCGTTGTGGAAAGCGTATGAAAACCAGTTCCAGGATATCTGGGATCCAGCTAACGGTGAAAGTAATCCAGACTTAAAGCCGTTGTTACCAGCCGTAGACTTCATCAAGAACGTTTCTCATGCTTTCCCTAACTCGGAAGCTATGGTAGTTAACCTAGACTCTGTAGATGGTGAAGCCCCTAAAAAGAAGTTCATCATCAAAGGGATTCAGCCAAGGCAGTTTGCGGTGAATATAGATATCGGAAACTACGATGCCTTGAAACCCATCCCTGTTTCTTCTGTGAATCCAGAAGAGAATTATAAGTTACCAATTGGACATATAGACAGGGAGAAGTTTGCCCACACCATTAACAGCCTCTCGGACGAAATCTTGTCTGAGGGTTCAAGAGTCAGCCGCAGCCTGGAAGCCGTGAACCTGATCAACTTGTCCAGTTACGACTTGTTGGATTATATAATCAACGAAGTTCTAGAATCGAAGGAGAATTCCATCGAAGAGAATATCTTCAGATTGTACAACAGCCATTGGATTCCTGATTTGGTGTATGCCAATCCGTCGTTGCTTGAAAATGGTTTGATCAACAGCAGTTGGTTGAAGTACTTGATTTAGTTTCAGGTAGCTATGTATTATAATGTAATGTATAAAAGTTTATGAGAGTAAATCGAATATTGATCATCGAATATTCTGTATTGTTACATCAATATTGAAAAAAACCTATTTTGTCAATCAGTATCTAAATTAAAATTCTCGTGCTAGTCAATATTTCTTCAGAAGATGTTCCATGGATATCATTTCTGCAGCATATTCCTTACAATCACATATTTCGAGCATTTATTGGCTGTTTATTTCATAATTAACCTATTGAATTTTCCAATTCTAACTTCTATATTCTGTTGCAGCCTGCTCGCTAAATCCGTGAATTTTTTGTTTGGTCCACGACAGGGTTTTTCAGCTCATTGTGTGATTTTATTCAGTGAATTTGACCATAATCATCATTCCTTCTACTTCAATAAACCAGACAGATTCTCCAATTATGTCCGATAAGCTTCCTTTCAGTGTGCGTGCCACCGACGTGGTGCATAGAATGACCGTTCTTGGGTTGGTGGGTATTTGTGTTGTAGGTGGAGGAGGAATATTGTTCAACGTGTGGGCCAACTCAGACTATGCCCCATGGAACAAGAAGAAGTTGGTCTTCACCAAGGAACAGTACCATGATGTCAGACAAGAAACTGAAGATAAGTAAACAAAATAATCTAAGATTAATTCTTGTAAATAGAAGGGACAAGCTCCCACAAATTGGTTATACAAAGATACTATATTGTATAGTACAAACTATGATGAAATAGATGAGTAGTTATAAAGAAGATAGTTATACAAGTTATACTATGTATCAATACAACGATTATGCAATACGAGACGTATATGACTCAGTGGATCCAGATCACTGTGATTTGATGTATTCAGATTTAAAATGAATCAGAATTCAGATAATGTAGCCAGCATAGAAATAATGATGCCCGAAATAATAGTTTCATAGTATTGGATCTTTCGAAACGATACCCTCTTTAGTTCCAGTCAGTAGTAACTTCTTTTGTCTCTTTTTCTTATTAAGATCCTTTTCAAGACTTCTTTTCTTGGATCCCTTTTCATCTAGCTTGGACTTCTTCTGCAGCTGTTTAGCATGCGTCCTTTTGAGGGTCTCAGTGATGTATACATAGTTCTTCTCGTTCCAGACGTTGTACAGCTCCCTTCCAAGCGGATTTAACACTACTATATCGTAATTGAAGTGAAATTCTTGACCACAATTGGGGCATTCGCTTTTTATGGGTTCATCACCTACTCCAAAATGTGCAGCAAGATCTTGTAACAACTTGAATGACATGACACATCCACAGGTCCGAAGGTAGGCATACGAGATTTTCTCTTGTTTCAGTTCCATAGTTACGGGACACTGGATATAAGGGATGCCTTTCGTAATATTCCATTTAACTTTGACATCGACCAAGTCCTTTAGCGATCGTATATATTTGTACGGTTTAGATGTGTCCGGATCCATTTTTCCGAGTTTCAACGAGAGAATATACTCAAGTATCTTTTCTTTCCTATAGAGTCTGCCCTTATAGTCTCCTACTATGGGTATATCCTCCTTTACTGAATAGAGAGGAAGTGATGAGATGGCACAGGTTGTAATGAGAGAAGCTTCGTTATCGTCCGCTTGCTGGGTTTGCACATTTCGAGAATGCAAAGCTAGCAAATCCAGTCGTTTTGCAATGGTACCTCCGTCGTTTCCCATCTTTATATATAGACTTGCTTTGTTTGGTTAGTTAGAAAGTGAAAAGTTAGTTGTCTAATAGTAAATGATAGTGCGACTACTTCAGTATGTAGCTTTGAGGTTTGGAGATTACTATGTAGAGTATACAGCTTAACTATGGAGCTTAACTATGGAGCTTAACTATGGAGCTTAACTATGAGGTCGCGAAGTTTCCAGATTGTACTGCGAGAATTTGAATTCTAATTTTCAACTAGACTTTCTGGTTTCGATTCGAAATTTTTAGGACTACATTTCACACAATTCACCTCACCTATAGATCATAATGTCCAATCCTAGCAAGGTAGATTTGAACTCGCTCCAACCTCAACAGCTTGTGGACTTCCGCAAGTCCATAGACCAAGAAATAACACACTTCACCCAGTCCTTACAAGCACTACAGACAGCACAATCCAAGTTGAGAGAATGCATTAGTAGCATTAACAACTTGGAAAAGTCAAGGTCCGATGACTTATTGATCCCATTAACCAGTTCGTTGTATTTACCGGGCAAATCTATCAAGAAAAACGAATTCATTGTAGACATAGGCACAGGCTACTTTGTTGAAAAACTGGCCAAAGATGCTAAACAAGTCTATGATTTCAAGATCACTAAGTTGAACGACGATGCTAAAAAGTTGAAGGACATTTTAGTGCAGAAAAACGAGATCTTGAACAGTGTCAACTTGGTATTAAGAAAGAAGATGATAGAGTACGAGAGTCAACAGGAAGCAGCTCAACAGCAAAAGGCAAGTGCCTAAAGTAATCATAAAGTATATACTACAGATTACAGTATTTCCTAATACACTATTCATAATAAGTCATATCGTTCATTAGTAGTTAATTAGTTAAGTAGTCTATAATTGTAATCAAGTGCAGAATCAACCATGCTCTATTCAGATTCATCAAAGTCATCATCTTCACAATCGACTTCGTTTAGATGGTTCAAATTCTCTTCACCCTCATCTTTCTTATCTACCTCAGACAACTTTTGGTATTGCTTATTGTAGATGAACGGTTCCAGGAATACCCTTCGCAAGCTTCGTATCTTCGCAGCTCCAAGTCCTCCTATCAATCCTAGTCTACTTTCTGAGTCGTCTTGGGCACCCTGATGAACAATCTCTTTTACTGATTTGAAGTTGGCCAATAGATTCGAGACATCCGTCTTATTGATTCTCTGAATTCCTGTCATTGCCTCTAAGACAGACGAATTGTAGTCCACGCCTCTTACCCCTCTGATTCCACCGTTAGACCTTACAGGTGCATCATACGACTTCTTAGCTTGAACGATATAATTGCCAGCTTCTTCAAAAGAAGATGCTATTACAAGGGAGAGATCGTTCCTGATGCAGAATCCACAAAGATCTCGTACCAAGTCTTGATGAGAGTCTACGTCGTTCACCACGAGAAGTATTCTAAGAACTTTGTCGTTACGATTTACATTCACTGTTGATAAGCCTCCATTCAACTTTTTCAATCTGGTCCACACATACTCTGGCTTCAACTTGTGGTACTTGAGCGAAAGAAAAAGGATCTGAAGAATCGGGCTTATATAGTAGTCTGATAGTATATCGTTATCCTGTCGCCAGGGTGTGGACTTCATCAACGACTCCTTGAAGAGCGGATTGCCTATCTGGGAACGATTTACAAGAATTTCAGATGGTGCAAGAACTCTTCGAGCAGGCAACGCATCTCTCACCGAAGAAGCAGGTAAGAGATTTGCTGACGAAGTTTCTACATTTATGGGTGCTGTTCTGGCATGAAGATTCGGCCCAATAGGCTCTGCAGTAGCAACATGCAAGGTAGTCCGGTTGATCCGAGGATTTATTACAGGGTTATCTCGACTACGTTCCATTCTTTCATTGTCCAGAAGAATCAGCGGAAACGCGTCTTTCGTACCGTGATTTCCAAGATGTACTCGCTTGGGCTCGGGCTCTGGCACTGGCTGTGAAATCTCGATTTTCAGAGATTCTTCAGTTATATCTCCTCCATATTGATTTCTCATCCGCTTCACTCCGGCAAGAATACTTGCAAATGAAGAGGAATCTACCGCATTGTCGGCAGGTTCTTTTTCGTTACTCCCATTCATACTATAGTGAATATAGATGATTCAGAAAAGTATTCATTCCCTAGTAAACAGAATATCAAATATCTCAACATGGTAGCGCGAAATTTTATTTGTAGTTATTGACGAATGTAGATAAACCGAACCAAGAGAGGTAACTACTGACCATGTATCCACCAATGTGTGGTATATGTACTAAAGATCATCCTGATGGTCTATTCTAATTGGCTTTCTATAGAGCAATTTTATATATTTTCAGTAACTCTCCGTCTAATCGCACGATGATTGCCCCATATTCGCGAGAGTACACTTGGCATTGGTGACTCCATGCTATACCAAAAAGACATTGCAAGTAGGAGATCATAGCACAGTGGTATGCAATAGACTGTTAAAGATGTATTTGAGACATACGTGAATAGGCATAGCGGAACAGGCCCGGTACCGGCACACAGAAATTACCCCATTATTCGCTTTGAATGGGGCATATAGGGTGAATACATGATCACTTAAGGAGTCAGATACTCCTCCATATATAATGTTGTCCAAAAGTCTAATTCTTGAAAATACCTAAAAGTGGCATTTTGAACAATATCCTTCCAAAAATACACTATGTCTGCCTACTCTGAAACTACCTTTGATAGCAAGCACTATGATGACACCAGACCCAACTACCCTGAAGCCTTCTATAAGGAGATGCTCCGCTACCATTCTGCAGGTCTGAATGGGGATGATTCCCGGTTGGCTACTGCCGTAGACTTGGGTTCTGGTTCTGGGTTTGTTACCTTCAAGCTCTTGGACTATTTCAAGAAGGCCTACGGTGTAGATCCATCTTGTAAGATGATTATGCAATGTAAAGACAGTGATCAGTTCGATGAAGCAAATGCTGAAGAAGATCGTATTGATTTTCATCCTGGAACGGGTGAATTCTTTACCGTTGCTATCAACAATCATTCGGTTGATTTGGTCACGGCAGCGGAATCTTCTCATTGGTTTGACCATCCACTTTTCTTTAAGGAGGCACATCGTGCCCTTAAACCTAATGGCACATTAGCATTCTGGCTCTACAAGGACCCGGTTTTTATTGGCCATCCCAAGGCAAACGAGATCTACACGAACTACACCTACAATTCTTCAATTGAGAAGAATCCCAACGATGAGTTCGAAAAATGGATGGGACCATATTATCAGCAGCCAGGTCACGACTATTTGAGAACTTTGATGAAAGAAATCGAGGTTCCCGAAGACTTGTATTCCGACATCCAGAGAGTCGAGTACATCTCAGAGCGAGATGGAGTTCCAGAAAACTTTGATCCTAAGGGTGCAAAGACCAAACTTTTTATTCACAAGAAGATCACGGTGAAGTGGTTCCATGACTATGTCAAAAGCTGGAGTGCCTACCATTCTTGGATGAAAGAGCATGGTGAGAAGTACGATATTGCCGATAAGTTCGTCGATGAATTGAAGCAAGAATTGGGCTGGAAGGACGATACCGAGTTGGACGTAGTCTGGGACACTGTCTACACGTTTGCAAGAAGTAAGTAGGCTGGATATTACCTCTATTTTCTCTCAGAAGAGCTCAAATTCATGGAGTGGTCTATTTGATATCATCATTCGCAGCCAATTTTACAGTACATAAAATGTTACAGCAAGTGCAGAATGCACTGAATAAAACACCAGCAGATTGCATGACCGCTTGTGGATTAGTAGAATGTAGGTAGGCTATAAATCTAGATGTTCATCTAGATTGTTCCATTAATCGTTAAGGCAAGGTCGAAAACTTTCATTTCTGTTACATAGTTTCCCCAGCCACTAACCGAGCCGTCGATTAGAACACTGCTAGTCATTAGTTAGTAATGCGAATATTTCCTGCAGGTGAAGATGACCAAATGTGCATTAAGCGTTTATTTTGTAAGGGAGCACATTAGAGAATGCAGGTCATGTGACGCACGTAAAAAGTTAGTAAGAATTTACTAACTGTACTTTGCTCACACTTCATCCCGGCTGCTAAATCATTATCTAAGGATTGGTAAAAGTCGAAAAAATGGATAACTAATACATAAATAGGGCGTGCTATTTCTTTTCTGGAATAGACTGGAAAATTCTATTACACAGCAATTTTACTGCACGGCTGTGAGCAAGTCCACTTCAAATCTTAATTTCCACCACTATTTATATGCACTGGATTTCCATCTGTCTTGGATTTTTGATTTTTCTTTTATCATCACTTACATTGTCTTATAAAGCCAATTCCAACATACAAATACTTAACAACTCACAGACTTCTCCATTAGACATGTCTTCCTCTACTGCTAGAACTGTCAAGCAAATCGTCAACGCCGTTCAGAGACCTGAGGGTGTTGGTGCCACGGTTAGAAGATCCATCGGAATTATGGGGTCAAGAAACTTCAACCCTTTCTTGATGTTCGACCATTTTTCAAGTGCTGGTACCAATGGTTTTCCTGAACACCCCCACAAGGGTCAGGAAACAATTACCTTGATTTTGAAAGGAGCTATGGCCCATGAGGATTTTACTGGCTCCAAGGGTATCCTTTACGGAGGAGACTTGCAATTCATGACTGCGGGGAAGGGTGTCGTTCACTCTGAAATGCCTGTTCCAAGCGAAGATGGATCTCCCACTGTTGGTTTACAATTGTGGGTTGATTTGCCAGAAAGCTTGAAAGACACGAAGCCTCGCTACAGAGATTTGAGATCTTGGGAAATTCCAGAAGTTGTTGAACAGGACGGCAAATTGAGAATCAAAGTTATTTCTGGTAAGAGTTACGGTGTCGAATCATTGAAAGACTTGGCATACACTCCTGTTCATTACTACTACTATAGATTGAAGGCAGGTGCCACTTTCAAGCAGGAGCTTCCGCAGGACTTTAACTACTTCTTGTACGTTTTGAACGGTAACGATTTGGTCCTTAATGGTGATACCAACGTTAAGGAATTCCACAATGCTTTCTTGAACAGTGACGGTGACTTCATCACAGGTGAAAACGTATCAAAGTCAACCAATGCAGACGAGGAAGTTGAATTCGTCTTGATTGGCGGCCAGCAATTGGACCAGAAAGTAGTACAATACGGTCCATTCGTGTCCACCACCAAAGAAGGCATCGAGAAGGCATTTGTTGACTACAACTATGCCCGTAATGGCTTTGAAAACGTCAAGACCTGGAGGACTTTGATAAGTAACGGTGTGACCAAAGAAATGATTGAAGGTCCATTGAACGGTAACCTTGAAAAGAGAGAACAGGCAAGATTAGCTTACTTAAAAAAGGTTAACACTGGTAAGAATGAACTCTAGCTTTCTAAAAATTCGTTCTGTTTCTCACGTTCATACATCGACTTATTCATGCATCATTAGCTTCATTTCATTGTTTTCTGTAGTCACAGTTGTCGACTTCTACTAAAACTATAAACACCTTAGAACCAAATTTACGTATTACATATCCTTATACTTTATATAGCATTCCAATAGAACACGGTAGATTATTATAAATTGTTGTAGAGAATTGTCTAATAGTCATCGGCATAAGAAGCTGCAAAGAACTTGTGCATATTCAGTTTTTGCAGCTGTCCCCAAAAATAAAAACTAAACTAAAAATATTTACATCTTGACTTATCAGAAGAATTTGAAAGCATTGAACGAGGTAACAAAAGTGATCGTGAAAGTGGCACAACATCACTTCTAACCTTCTAGTTCTATACTGTATATTTAACTGATATATCCTAATTGTATCAGACATTTGATTTACGATCTTCCACCATTTGCAATTTGAGTATGGAAGTATTCTTCCAAACATCACCTAATACTCTTCGTCTAGTTCTCATATTCCCCAGACTGAAGAGCCTTCCATTGGCTTGTACCATTACTTTGTGCTCTTGCCGCAATATCACTACTCCGCTCATCTGGCCAGTGCAGGAATTCTGCTTTCCTGTATTGCTATGATACGCGGCATGGTCAAATACAGATAGTGAAAAATATCCAGATCATTTAGACAAACAAAACAATCTACACCATTACATGAAACTTGCAATGACCATGTCTGCGTCGCAAAGTGAAGTGGAATATTTGGCATCCACGCTCGTCAAGAACGAGCAGCCTGTCACTTATCAGTCTTTGTCTCGAGAATTGGACATTCATTTGAACCACGCCAAACTTGTATTGTCTGAATTCTACGAAAAGAACAAAGATAAGCTCACTGCATCATTTATAATAACAGGACAGAATAGCAACGGAACGTTAATCAAATTGAGTCCCAATGAAGAAACTTTGGAGGACGATGTTGCACAATTCGACAGGGTCGCTACCATTCACATCTACTGCGTCCATCTGAAGCAAGTCATGTTTTCCAATAATGATATAGCATTTGAAGAATTGAAACACCCGATAGATGTTAGCAAGTCTGAGATCTACACAAAGAACGGCTTGATCAAAGGTCCTGTGGTGAAAGAAGTTGACATATCTAATTTGCCAATACCTACAGCAGCGAAAACAAATACTTTAAAACCTACAGCATCAGTTTCAGCTTCTACAGCTTCTAAAGCTTCAAAAATAGTAAAAAGTGCTGGAATCGCATCGTCCTACGTTTCTAGAAAACAAGCTGCTACTGACAAGAAAGTCAATAAGTTGCCATTACATATTTCCAGAATGGAAGAGTCTAAGAGAAAACCAGAAGAACCTACTACTTCAGGGTATCAGTATAAATCGCGTAAATTGGATTCCAAGACACCCAAGGAACGAATCATTGTCTCGAATCATGGACCAGAAGATGATGTAGACATGGAAGACGATTTTGCACCATTAGATAAGCCTGCTTCCAAGACTGGCGATCTCGAAAAGCTTTTCGAAGATGAGTTCAGTGACTTTGAAGACGACCTGGTTCTCGATAATGCCGAGCCAATTGTAGTAGACGAGCCTGTTATAGAGAAAGCAGACAAACTTCAAGTACTGGATGAATATCTTTCTAAAGCTCCCCCTGAAGTGACTTCGCGTCAACAACTGACAGAGCCTCGTTCGGAGCCAGAGAAAGAGGACGAAGCTGAGATTACACAAGAAGTTGATGAAGATGGGTACATTGTCACCTCGAAAAGGGCAAAACCACAGACTGTAAAACCTGCTACCAAAAGAGCATCCGCCCCTTCAACAGTCAAGAAGACAAAAGTTACTTCTGGCAAAAAAACTCAGACAAATTTGATGAGCTTTTTCGGAAAGAAATAGAATTGACTATTTTGGGACACTGGCTCGCTGATTATTTATTCTAGTAACCTATGTATCTATTTATGACACCATAGTAATCTTTAACTTCTTAAAACTGAAAGACCATGCGAAACAAGCAATTTACAATATACTTTCTCCATTTTCCAACTGATCATGTGCCATATGCTGCTATTGTCTGCCTTGAAAACTGACGAGTTTCGAGATATGAATACCTTCCCCATCAAATTTACGTGCGACAGAATTGTCTAATCAAATATACAAGCAAAAAGGCAAACACGCACAATAAAAATCCTTCTTCGGCAAAGTGTATTTCAGCTAATTTCCATATGGGGTTACTACACGTTTGTACCATTATCAAACAATTTTGTACTAGACTGTGATGTTTTGTTGTACTGACGAATTATCGCAGGGATAAAATTACTACTACTCTCCACATATATCTACAATATCGATATCAGCTAAGCAAAATCTACATCGTTATTGAAATGAAGACTCACTTACTATGTTGAACATGCCAGTGGCCGTGGTAATAGCTTAATTGTATGTAAGGCTGGGGTACTAGAAATTTCTGTCGAGGTCAAATGAACAAAAAAAAGACATTACCCAATCGGGAAATAGGATGTTGCACCCAAAAAAAATCCCAAATAGGAAAATGAGGAACAATCTCGAAGACTATATACTTGTTCAGGCAAATTGCATTTAGGGGCCCATTTGTTGTTGCAAAATTGCTGTTGATTGAATGGCTTTTATGGTTATGTAAGTAAAAATACCTGAAAAGTAGGGGAAGTGGCCCAAAAGAGAAAGATATTTAAGGTTCGCCATTTCCCACCTAAAGTAATACTTTTTAAGCCTTTTCTTCTTGATACTTGCAGAAATAGTTCAACTATATTGTCTTTCGTTCGTTGCTTATATGAGATTAACTACATCCACCGCCATCGCAGTGTTGGCATACACATCGGCCGTCAGCGCTGCTCCAGCCCAAGTGGAATCGGCCGAAAATGCCCTTGCAAAGAGACAAGAGCTTAGAGAAATGGCTGAAATAATGGCCATCATGGAAGCCCATAAGAGAGAATTTGGTGACGAAGCAATGGATCTTGAAAAGAGAGATTACCAGATTGTAACCGACGTTCTTTCTGCCATTAACCAAACCCAGTTAGCTCCACAAATCCTTAAGTTCCTTGCTACAGACTCCAGATTGCAACCTATTGTCATCAATGCCATCATTGCTGTGATCAAATCTGGTCTTATCAGCTTGCCAACTTTGTTCGATGCATTGGAAGAATCCAACTTGATTGGTAATGTTGTCCAAGACCTTATTTCCGATTGTAGTCTTTACGTCGATTTGTTCAACGCTGCCAAGGGTGTCATTTCCAACTTGGCCACCGTGGTCAAGGACAAGATCTCTTCGGGAATCACCAGTTTGACTTCTAAGAGAGAAATTGTTCCATACCACTACGACATGTTGAACGAAAAGAGAGACTTGAACGATGTTGTTGTAAACTTGTTGGACTCCTTATACCAATCTGGCTTAGCTAGTTCTGTTGTCAAATCGATCCTTACCGACTCCAGCTACATTCCATTTGCCGTAAACTTAATAAAGGCTGTATTGGCCAACAACGCCTTGAATTTGAGTTCTATTATTGACGCTCTTAAGCTGTCTGGTTTGGCTGTCGACTTGTTGAAGCAAATCTTGACTGTCAACACTTTCCAGACAGTTGTCACCAATGCATTTGCTGCCTTTGCGGGCACCTGTTCTGGTTCATCTGCTTCCACCGGTGGTTCTAGTTCTACTGGAAGTGGATCGTCTGGTTCCGGATCCGGATCCGGTTCGGGGTCCACTTCTGGTGGAACCACCATTACTAGTCCATGTAAGAGAAAGATCAGAAGAAGAAGAAGAAGAGCCGTCAACTACTAGACAGAATTACCCAATTGATGAAAATCGCTACCCTACTAACGACACTGCAGGGCAGTTGTACACTACTCCGTTCAAAAAAACAACTTCAAAAGCTCCGTTATCTTACTTAGTTCGTTTCTGTCTGCAATATTTAATACCATGATTTGTTTAGAGTAAACGAGTAGGTCGTAGAGGGATGGTTGTAGACTAAGGCAGAGCCCGAAAATTACATGCGTTTGTCCCCGAAGTAGAAAAAATATCGTCGAGAACAAGGAGGACGGGGACAGATTTAAGGCACCAACGCAAAGAAAAGAACAACGAAGTAATTCGGCCAGAAAGGAGGCAACCAAGTACGAGAAGATGAGAGAGCAGATAAGCTACAGAGACGGCTACACGCTTGCTTTATTTTGCATTCGGTTGCGTCCATGGCGGGATCTGGTTGTTGATCGTCCGAACTGACTTGACATTGCGGACCACTGGATTGGGCCATATTGGCGATCCAAACGGACAGAGGTTTCCACAATTAGAATTGGTGGTCCAGGCCTGCACAACCATCTCCATACGACCAGGAACTAGCGAGGCGAGATGGCAGCAGGCCTGCCTACAGTTGTTTCATTAACTACTATTACTTGCATGTGGATTAACGGTGATCGGCCTCCAGTGAAATGAGACTTGAAACAGCATCGACGCTACAGGAAGATATGTACATAATTATAATGCAAAAGTAGTTCTGCCTCCTTGTGCCAGATGGGATAAGGGATGAGTTGGATTTGGAAAGTGCTTGTTAGAAAATAGAACGTACACCGTCGAATATTACCTGTGAAAAAAGTTTATTTTTCGCCCTGCTGGTAATCAGACTAATATGCCTAATTAAACTTCAACTCTCAATATATACACAACATCCACATACTTGACTTAAACGGGCTTCATAAAGCTTTAGCCCAATGGCTCCTCGACTAGCGACGTCCTGGCTACAGCCACGAGCTGCCTATGTGTTGCGTCTCTACTGTGTTCTCTCCATGCAAGTTCTAACCTCATACTCTAATAGAGTCTTGTCTCATTGTTAATACACGCCTCGTAGCCCTTTTGGAACACTATTTCCCGATTGGGATGCATTGCAAACATCCTGTGCATCTATCTCCAGCAACAACCTCCACACCAAGGTGAAATTACAAGACCATTTTGTCCGTTTCGAGGCTGCTAGGTGTATGCATTGCAGGCTAGCATGTCGTATGTGGCCCCTAGCTTCTTATTGTTTACATGGCATCGTCTTTTTGACGTCTAGTATAGCTGGGAGTCCAGCTGTTTTATACTCATTGTTCCGCATTGATAAACTAGGGGAATTCACACTCTTGCATTTCTTTGTATTGTCTGGTTCTTTTGCTCATCGCTATCGCTACCACTTCGTTATAATCCTCAGACAATTGCCATTGTGTAGTGCTTCTGCCCTGATATCACCGATATCGTCCATTCATTCTCCCGTTCGATACCTTCTTTTACATTGAACTATCTCCTGACTAAACTTGTCAGACAATTCGTACTTAACTAGACAATATCTAGCTCCACATTGCACCGACACTTGCACTCACCCTCATAGTCTATGCAATGAACCCTGCCTACGATGACGCCGATACCGCCGAACGGCGGAATGAACAGTCTCGATTTGAGGCTTTCCAGCAAATGAGAAAGCAGGCTGCACAGGCTGGAATCGCAGGGCCTCATGCATCGCAGTCCCTGGGTCTATCCGTGCCTCTGCTGGATGGCTCGTCCACCAATAAGGTCACCGAATCACCGGCTACCGATATGACATCGCCTGCCCGGTCCATTAAGAATTTCTTCAAGAACAGACTCTCGACTTACTCTATCGATAGTATAAGTGAAAAGCCTGAACTTTCCACTCCTCCTAATCCCAGAGAAGGAAGATTGGCTAAAAAGACCGTGGGGATAATCAGCAGTGAGACATCGCCCAGTAGAACGCCATTGGGAGGGTTGAACCAATTGCTCAGACCCAAGTTCGTAAGATCTAAATCGTCCTTGCACTCATCGTCAGAAGCTATTCCTACCCAGAAGAGCGCCTCTAATAGAGAGAGCAGATCAACGACTATTGACGACTTTGCTGATACTTCTTCGAGTGAAGAAGGCGATGTTGAAGATGCAGACAGAACATACGATTCGGCTTCGTTCAGCTCGTCATTGCTACTTGAGAGTCGTGAAGCCAAACCCAAGACTGCTACATCGGCTCGATTCGTATTCAAGGAAACATTTGATGAATCAGACGACTCCCTCACTGCCAATAAGTATTTACAACAGCGAGATCAAGCACAGAGACAAAACAAGGCTCTTCCTTTGCTTCAGATTTATCAACAGGCACCCCATCAGCCTCAATTGAGACTGGTGCCTCCTCTGCACTCCGGTGATCTCTCCTCCCACGATGTGTCCGTCAAAACAGACTCTCCACAGAGTGTTCAGTCTGCCAACATCTTGCCCCGAGTAAAACCCGTTGCCTTGAACAAACGAGTACGTACCGGTGAAACGGTGACCAACACACTCAGTTCTCCACCAGGATCCAAGAGAGCTTCGTTGATTTCTTCGAACGATAGCAATCCCAGTGTCAGCGGCAACAGCAGTATGGTCTCGTTGAAGAAGAATGAACAAAGACTCGCCACGGCTAATGTAGCAGATAGAAGGAAGGTCATCAGCACTTCATCCGATATTGACCCTAACCGCAGCTCTCTATACAACCTTTCTACCCACCTCTCTGAATCAGATACCGAACCATATCCTGCTCCAGATTTATCGAACACAGGAACGCCACATAGATTTAACACAACTATGTCTCCTGGACTTGACAGCAACGTCGAAAATATCACTACTCGATCGATTGACGCAAGTATAGTACCGAGTGAATATGACCAACAGACTTACAGGTTTGCCAGATCTCCCACTGACGATCCAAATGAATACAACCCTGCAGCTACTCCTCGTCTTGTAGGTGTAGGGAGCAGTGGGAACAGATCTGCAGGAACTGGTGGGGCATCTGGCTCTGGAGCTGTTGGTGGTGGTACCGCTGGTGTTGCTGTTGCTGGTGTTGCTGTTGCTGGTGTTGCTGGTACTGCTGTTGCTGCAGGAAACTATATTCGAACTGGTGGTGGTAGCCACATGCAAATCATTCAGGACGATGCCACGATGGAAGATGCTAGCAGGAATAGCACTGTGCGTTCGTCGATGTCGTCTGGTGAATTGTTGAACAAGTTGGAAAACTCTGGTATGAGCGATGGTAGTAATCCCAGTCAGAAAAGCAAGGGCTCCAATCCATTCGACGACGAGGAAGAATCCAAAAATACTTATGGTAACCTCACGGCAGGTGTGGACTCCACAAACGACTTGCCTGTAATGTTGTATAAGGTCCAGGACAAGGACTACGACGAGAGTGAAAACAGATGGTCATACTACGAACACAACCGTACGGATCAGGAACCAAGTCAGCAGCCTAAGGGAAAGCATGTGCCCACTATCAGCAGCACATCCAGTGGCTCTGATTACAAGCATTTCCAATTGGCCGGCTCCAACAATCCCTTTTCCGCTGCTCAGCATGCCGTTCCTCCTAGCGGTCCACCTGTCATTGTTCCTATTCCCCAGCAAGCAGTAGTACATCCAGGCTCACATTCTGATGTCAACTCAGTAACCCTGTACCATACTGGAAGAACGTCTAATTCAGGAATATCGATGGTTCTGCGTTCCAACAGCAACAAGGAGTACATCGAGAAGATCTTTGACGAGCACATTGGTGACTTCGACAAGCCTCGTGGAATCGAGCAACGCTATGGATCCACAGCTTCTGTGGCAACACAGCCGCTAATTCCTGTCACCAAGATCACCATTCCCATTCCAGAGGACAGTGTCCGTCGTCCAGCACCTCAGCCTGAAAACGAGAGATACGACTTTGCACAGATCGAGAAGGAAATCGAATACCTTGGCCACAAGCGTACCGTGACACAGGCTCCGAGAGTGGAAAACCACTCGTGGGCAAAGTTTGGTAGTCTCATGATCTTGGGCTTGGTTGTTCCACCGATCTACTTGTTAGTGACGTGTGGACTCTTTGACAGCAGCCGTCGTTCCTCTAACCAGTACTACTCGGGCATCTCATACTACAACGAGAAAAAAGAGAATAATAAGAGGTACAGCCTGGTTAAGAAGTTTTCCCGTGCACAGAAGATTATCAGTTGTTTGGTGGGATTGTCGTGGTTTGCTATTGTCCTTGCCATGATCGGGTTGGCTTTCGGGCTCCGTGGTTAGAACGTTTCGACGTATATGTATATAATACCTAATACTTCATAATCTAAGTAGACTAATAATTGATACCCTTTTACTGAGAGAAACAGAAGATGATGAATGCTGTAGTTGTTTTCCTATAATGCAAATCGATAATTCAACGTTGTTTAAATGCTAGTATGGAATCCATCGAATTATCAAGAATAGCTGCGAAAACTTCGGATCGGAGACAGGAACTATTGCAGGGAGCCCTGGTCCGAGTCTTTGAATGTGGCAGAGCGTAGCCGTATCGGTTAATGAAAGGTTATGACAGACTACAATCATGTGATTGCAGAGGGAACGGATGTCCGAGGTCACTGGACAGATAGAAAGGAGGAGAATAGTACAGAGATCGATACCCGGATTATAGTGCCAGGAGGTACATGAAACTAGACTAAGAACTACAATAGGAGAAGTGAATACGGAAAGAAGTTAGCGAGGATTTCCGAGATATACCGAGCAAGGTGTGGAATGGCGAGCGAGAATACCGAGAAGTGAAATAGTGAAATAGTGAAATAGTGATAGTCACATTGATACAGTAGTCAGCAAATAGGAGTTATTACCGAAACATATTTTTGCTGGACTAATTATTGGCATATTACTGCGGGCTATAAGCCCTGCTGACAGTTTCAGGCGGGAAGTATCTCTAGATGTGGTAGTTTGGCCGAAAGTCTTGAGCTTATTGTAGAATGGAGAATCCATTGTGAGTGCGCGATTGTTCAGTGAAAGGGTACTGTGGACGAGATGAGAGTAGAATGAACAATGCAGTGGAATTTTGCATTCCATAATCTGGAAGGTTGTGAACACGAAGTGTAGTATACTGCTGATTAAACCGTAGAGGGCTAGAAGCGGTGGATCAGAGCCATTTCATTTTGTCTACGGGCAACTCTGTGTCCGTGTGACACCGTCGCTGGGGTAACATCTATTGGACTCCACACTGGCCTCCCCAGACTTCGGTGTGACACATGTTGACGATTTGGACTTGGCCAGCTTCATTCTCTCTTTCTAGTAGATGTTCTTCTGCCATAGTGGCTACTTTGCTCGTAAATATAGCTTTGTATTGTTCTAGAGAAGGATTTGTTCCGGTTCTGGTATATTCTCGTCGTTCGTCTCTCTGTCGCGGCCGGTCTGCCCCTCGGTATCATTATACAAATCATTTTTCCCACAGCCCGGTCTATAGGGGTTCATCAGACAAGCTACTTTCTACCGTATTCCAGTATAGTGTCGTAGTCCATCACACTCTCTAAGCACTATTCTTCTGTAAGGCGACTCGCAGCATTCGTTAACTTCCATCGCTCGCTGTAAAGTCTTCCCAGTCTCGATCGAATCGGACCATACAGAATCAGTACCACAATCATCACGAATCTCACTCTGTGTGCCATCTCCACAAATCTCACAAATATCAAATATCATCAGATACATACTCACATCCATATCTAAATCCATTTGGATACCATCTACATCCCATATACATCTAACTCGTCTATTCATCATTATCGTCTCTTGCCGATTTCTCCGTTTCTGCACCGCTTTACATCGCCTCACTCTATCACAGTACAATTCACCATGGGTAACGTTCCTGCCAAAGAGGGCCGGAGTAGAGCCAACACGTACCTGTCTGGTTCGTCGCAGATGTCGTCATCTGAAGTCGCTGGCTATCTCAACAGAGCTGCTGCCAGAAGAAACACCATCAACACTCAGTCTGTTTTCTCGCATACTCCTCTCACCGATCTCAAACGTGCCAAAAGACAAGAAGAAAAAGATCGCCAACGTGAACTCCACTACATGAATCTCATCGTCCGCTATGCCGAAAACGTCGACGGAGGCTACTTGGCTCCCTGCGGAACGTACAAGTCGAATCTCGACTATAACACCGAGATCGTACGTGGACTCATCATCGATCGTAGGTTGTCTCCTTTCTATACTCCTCTTCAGGATTTTGACGAATCGTGGACCGACGAAGAGTTGCTCATCATTTTGTCGCAGTTGACTCTTCATTCTATAGAAACCGCGTATTCCGAGGAAGAGGAAGAGGACGACGTCGATAATCACAAGATCCACAAATCATCCAATTACTACAAACGTCAGGAACAGAAAGCTAAATTGAAATCGCTTATCACACGAATTAAAGAGCTCCAGAAAGATGAAGAGAATAAATTCTTGGAGGAGAAATCAAAGCTCAAGAAACTCACAGCTCATGCCATGATTGCTGGTAATTCTGGAACTGTTAATACTACAAATAATTCCATCATTACCGGTAATACTAGTAAATCCAAGAGTAATACTGGTACCACACCCATTGCTTCTTGGGATACTACTAATTCTGGCTCCATAAACACTACTAATACTGGTATTACTAGCAGCTCCTACAGTTCCGGTGTCACCAATTCTACTACTAGAATTGGTATTAATAATAACCTCACCAGCAATTCTGCTACCATCAATCCTATAGCCGTCTATGCAAACATTGCTACGGGGACAAATACTATTACCCCTCCTGGTTCGCCGCTGAAATCTTCGAGAATTGCAATCGATTCGATCTCACCTGAACTCCCATCCCGCGACTTACTTTTGAAACTCTACAGAAAGCCCACGGAGTGTCCCATCTGCTTCCTCTATTACCCTAAATATCTCAACGTATCACGGTGCTGTCTTCAACCCATTTGTACCGAGTGCTTTGTCCAGATCAAACGGTTGGATCCACATCCTCCACATGACGACAACTCGAACCAGCCTGGTTCTGAAGAGTTGCCTCACACATTAATCTCAGAGGCTGCTAGCTGCCCTTACTGTGCTCTGCCTGACTTTGGAGTGACCTATGATCCTCCTCGTTTGATCAGCACGGGCATCAATGGCACCATCAAGGCTGGCCAGTACAAACATCCTTATAGGGCTATTCCGGAAGACATCGAGTTAGGGTCTTCGCCAGAAGAAACTCCATTGGTGTCTATTGATGAGATGAGAGTGATGCAAAAAGGTGCCAATGCAAATGGCAAAAGAAGAGCATCTCTAGCAGCTAACGCCCCAGGTGTAATCCATGTAGATGTTATCAGACCTGACTGGGAACACAAATTGATTTCCGCCAGAAATAAATTGGCTAGAAAGGCTGCTACAGCCAGTGCGATACACGCGTCGAATCTCATTCTTAACGATGATGAAGACGATGTGCCGTCAGGGAATTCCAGCTCAGCTGGAAGAAGACGGTTCTCGGCTCCCACCAATGATCCAAACAGTAGAAGAAGATCAAGTGCTAATGGTACTAACAATCACTTGCGCACAGTAGAGGAAAGAATGATTGAAGAAGCGTTGCGTTTGTCGATTATCGATGAAGAAGAAAGAAAAAAGAAGGTGAAAGAAGAGAAAAAGAAGAGTTAGTGCAGATGGTCACTAACCTCTTGGATTGACTACAAATTAATGGTATAACTTCTGGGAAATCACATAAAGGTGCGAAATTGAATTTTCTATGGTTGCGAAATTTTACGTAGCATTGGTTGCGAAACCATTTTCAATTTTCGATTATCGATAGTCAGTATTCGACAAACGTTACTACGAAATACATGATGACTAGTATGGCGAGATTCGTTCCAGCTGGGGGGGGTGTATATTAGTAAATCAGTGAATAGTTCAGTAGGTCAAACCAATATCAGAGCCATAGCAAATGTGTAAGAAGAGTAGGTTAATCGTCAAGACAAAATGTTGCAAGACAAAATTGATCGTGAAATAATCGCAAAATAATCACGATACGATAATAAAAATCGTCCTTTCCATTAATTAAGCAGAGAAATGTGAATCCCACACAACGAGATATATATAGTCTCCATGTTATAGAATTAGAATAAAGCCAGACTAGTAAAAATACAATACCCGAAAAACAGATAAAGACTACAAACTTAAAGACAAAAATGATTTCGTTAAGTGAGGAAGAAATGCAAATTTCATAGTAGAACCATTTGATGTAGTATTTCAGTTTAGAATTCCAAACGAATAGGAGATAACGTGATTTTGTAGAGCTGTTGTCCAATTGTAATTATCCGAAAAGTTAATCAGAATTGCAGAACATGCCCCTATAGGAGTAAAACCAGATTTGGATTTACGAGGATTTAGTTGTCAAGCGAAATCTCTATTTTCAGGTGGGACGACCACTAGCAACCATGCAAGAATAGGAGACGGCTCAGCTAATGAAAAACTGGTCGAGAAAGTACACATCGAAGAAAAAAGCTTGGAAATCCGATTGAACTGAACACTTCACATCAATTGAACGGGTTCGAACTGTGAATCATAGCCATCAAGATCAAATGATGGTTGAACTTGGACACTGGTAGATATTGTCTCATGTCAGCGGGATCTATTGCCCAGCAACATAACCAAAGCAACCGCCAAAATAAACTCAATTTCCTGTTTCCGCATGTGGATAAATTGGTGCATACATGTGCGCGACTACCGGTGATTTATGTCTAAACGGTGCTATAGGCATCACTGGGAAACCGGCCATTGTGTATGGCATAATCGAGTCGGTGATGCAGGTGCTTCTGCAAGAAGCAACGATTAACGAGGAGGTATGGATGGAACTATGGAAACGGGGGAGGAGATTGATGGTTTAAATTCCTCATTCAGCTAAAAATGCAAACAAAGAAAAATCCAAAAAATCAGTATCCACTATGTCGACATTTTACGCAGAATGTGATTCACTGCTTAGTACCAAATGCTAATGGCATCCGAGAGAAAAGCGCGTGGAATGCTTTAGATAGACGAACAGCCTAGCCCTAGACGACTTCGAGGCGCTTGAAAGTATTTTGACTCAACGTGACGTACCGCCCCACGCGTAAGGGGCGAAAGCAGAACACTTGCGAACCTTCGTTGTAGTTGTAAGCTCTGGATTCTATTCTGGAAGGTTTCTTCTGTGGATTCAAAAGAAATCTTAACTGCTGTCACTTACTGAAGATTTCCTTTTCTGTTTTAATGCGAATAATAATATTTTATTTAGTCGTATTAATTTAGTTGTGTTAAGCAAGCTTCCACATGCAATTGCGTTTGGCAGATGTCGATCTGACCTGGGTAACGCCAGAGCTCTGGCAATGGCCCTGCCGTGGTTGGACACACCACCTCAAATCAAACAAGGCACGTCAGTGGCTATCAGTTTGCGTCACATTCTGGTTGCAATCTTTGGCTAGGCTATTCGTTCCTACATTACATACCATTATCGAACCTGGACCGCTCTCGTCTATTTGCTGGTATTCCGTATTAGGAAAAATTGAACCCAGATCCCATTGTTAGAATCTCGACTAATAATTAGCACTTCTGCGCACGCGCAAAGTTTTGGTGTGAAATTCTTGCATCGGCGTCAGAAAATATCGCTGCTCGACAGCCGCCAGCATCTCGCAGGACAAAAGACCCCTTCTGTGAAGGGAGGGAAGGGGATCTGTTTCATCTTCCTCGGCCCATCCCTGCGAGAGTCCTTACCTATACCATGTGGAATGTCATGTTGAAGAAGGTTTTTGGATTCTGGATACTTTTCTTTTGGCAGTTAGACGCCATTTACGAACAAAATAATTAATCAGGTGCCTAAAAAATACCTCCCCTTACAAAATTAATTTTTAATTTGTCATTTTAGTGAGCCGCTACTTGCACCTCTTTTGTTATGTACCTCACCTTAACTCATTCCAGTGTCTGTCCATGCTGAGATACGGTTCTCATTCAAAGAACATGAGGCAAGCTGAAACTATATATATATTACCTTTCCCTTTGTCTCCACGCCTACATCTAGAACGGACAATTTGACACTTGCTGTTGCAACCGTTAACAATTGCTCTTTTGTATTTTAGATTGCACCCATTGTTAGAACCATAGTATTGTGTACCTACATTAATAGCTAGGGAAATATCACAATCGTATTGTCTTTTTCAGGCAATTACCAGCTCACCAAAACAAACATAAATACTTTCAACGAAAAAACTCTCCCCGAAGTGAGCGGTACATGGTACTCTCCTATATTACCTTCAGTATCTACCATAGAGAACTGTAGTCTAATTATTTCATAAACCACAACTCATCATAGCATCACAACAACAATTGCCCCAGACATGACAGTGTCGGTGTGGAATAGCGAGGATTATCCTATCCTAGAGCCTACCACTCTTGAGTCCTTCAAGCCCCCAGATCCAGTCAATTGCATTCCTGTCAAGAGAGTTTTCGACTTCAAGCTGCAACGACTCAGAGAGTCCTTAAAAATGCCCTCGGAGATGGAAGTAACTGGTGCAAACGAACTCGTTCTTAGGGTCAAGATGGTGGGGATTGACTTCCACGCAGATTTTGCCCATTTCAAACAACTTTCACCCAAGACTAACGTCTATTCCAAACACAAAGTCCAATCAACTAATAGATCATGTGTAGTACCAGGCAACAAAATCATAGGAAGGATCCATCAGATGCTCAAATACGAAAGCACCGACTTCAATTTCGAATCCAAATACCTTGTATTCCCCTACTCCAATTGCATCATCCAGAATTGTCGAGTCAAGTGTTCTAGTTGTCAGCTTCTCTACAGCCGTATCCAATCTCAAACACTCGCTAGTGATAACTATGACATCTACAAACGTCACCTGTGCACTGCCAATTGGGTATATGGAACCACCATAGATGGTGGATTACAAGACTATATGAAGATTTTAAATCCAGAACAGATTCTAGTCAAAATTCCACGTAATGTGAGTGCTCATGATAGTTGCTTTATTCTTGAAGTGGCTCTTCCTTTCTATTCATTCATAAAGGACACATTTCTGACTATTGGCTCTAACAATATTCGTATTCCAGGTAAGATCTTAATTGCTTTGAAGGAGATGTCGAAGCAAGTCAATGATATCCTCATAATCCTCAAACATTTCAACATAAAACTGTCTGACGTCTGTATTGTAGACGAAGATATGATATCCAAACTCACTAAAGCAGATCTCGTTAACTATCATCAGAAATTCAGCCAGATCTTTCTTTTCAACTACAGCGACAACATGATTAGATTTGCACACTTCTGTTCATCCTCACCAGGTCTAGAGTCGACCAAGTCTCGCTACAACATTGTAATCTTTGACCAGAACGATCCGGAATCGCTGACCAAACACAGACGGTTAAGTAGTATCAAAGATAGAAATTACATTCAATTCAAATTATCATATAAAGATAAGTACAACGCAGAAGATCTTCTCAACATCCTATCTTCAATGAACACACTAAATTCGATGGTGCTTGCAGATGCTGATCTATCCAGACCTTCTATAGTCAGCATGGACTCTGAGCTGTCGACGATCTCTTCAGCCAACTCACTTAGTTCCAATTATTCGAACTCTACTTCTGCTTCATCACCCCAGCATTACTATCCTCCAGACACTAAAAGCTCTTACCATAATACAAGGAGCAGTCCATCCCACCGTTCTTGGTTATGGTACGATACAGATTTTGAATTGTACCATTCCGAAGACGACGATTCTGACGATTTCGGCGACGACTATTCTCGTTCCCATAGCATAAAACAAATGAACAGATTGATCCGTTCTGGTAGACCATCTAGAATTGGCTACACCAACAGGGCCAGCAAGTATGTCAATCTCAATTCTTTCGTTTTCTTTTAAGACTTTAATCGGTTCTCAAATTTTTACTTCGTATATGTCGGTATTATTAAATAAATAACTTTTTTGGCGTGAACAACATAAGTGTAGCCTAACTATATATTCAATTGTCTATCTACAGTAAATTTATTGTCTATCTTGACCCAATTCCAAGAAGGTATCTGTCAAAATAGATCTCATCTTGTACAAATTGAGAATTCTTAACTTTTCATCCTTCAAGTGAGCATTATCAGAAGCCTGTCCACATGGAATTTGAGCGGCTGGAGCATTGAAGCATTTTTCAAGGAATCTGATCGACGGAATGGAACCCCCTTCACGAATGAAAAGTGGCTCGTGACCCCAGTTGGATTTGATTTTGTCGAACAAGATGGAGTAGACCAAGTTCGATGGGTCTCCTAACCACGGCTCTGCTTCATGGAACACATTGATCAGAATTCGGTTGTCAGATTGAAGCGCACTAAATGCCTTCGTCAATCGATCGATCAATGACTGCTTGACTTTTTCCAAGTCCTGATTAGGCACGATTCTAATAGAAATCGTTGCTTTAGCTATTTGTGGAATTACAGTGTTATTGTTTGGACCAGATACCTGGATCTTGTGTATAGTCAACGATGGATTACGCCACTTCGCCATCAACGTCTTCAAGTCTTGATTGTTCATGTTCTTGATAGTCGCTGCTTGCTCGATGTCTTGATATAAGCGAACTTCTCTTTCGGTCAAAGGTAACACATCGTCATAGAATCCTTCGAGTGTGATTTGGTTTGTGATAGGATCTACCAACTGACCCACAATCTGGACCAAATCCATTGTCGGTTCCTTCAGAACACCTCCATCTACACCCGAATGTCTGTCTGGCTTGTCAGACTTGATTGTTACAGCGGCATTGATGACTCCTCTCAAGCCATAGTTCAAACATGGAGTCTCATCGTCAAGCCAGTACGAATTAGATAACATTATCCAATCGATATCTCCTACAAGAGACTTGTTCTCGTCTATAACTTTCTGGAAACCGATAGATCCACACTCTTCTTCACCTTCAATGATGAATACAACATCACAAGACAATTCTTCTCTCAGAAACAAGTCTGCGACAGCGTATATACTAGCTAATATTGGACCCTTGTTATCGGATACACCACGAGCATACAAGTTCCCATCACGGGCAGTTAACACAAAGGGATCGGTTTCCCAATCAGCGGCTTCATGATTTGTAGCATCAACGACATCATAATGTCCATACCAGAGAACTCTTATGGGTTTTCCGGTTGTTATCTTACTGTTACGAGTGAAAGTAGAATATACAATAGGGTTACCATCAGCAACTGGAAGTAACTTGGTTAGGTTAGCCCCCAAATCAATCAACAATTTACACAAAAATTGAGCACAATGTCGAGAATCTTCAAGGTAAAGTGTGGGGAACTTGGATATGGTCTTGTATGAGATGAACTTGTGCAACGATTTGAGTAATTCATCATTTGATAATAAACAGTTCTCATTTGAATTGAGAATGGAATCATCAGTCACCAACCCCAGTGGATCCTTGTGTTGCAAACCGACATTGTGTATATCCCAGAGACAGAGAGCCTTGTTACCTCCTGAAAGTAAAAACGTACACCCCGAGATGTCCTTGAATATCTTGACAGATAAAACAGCACCCAATTTGCTTTCATGTTGGTAAGGGACTGCTCCGTCTGAGATTATAACTGTAGAATGTTTATCCAAAGTAGTTTGGTTTACGCTTGCGTCCCTGGACGCTTCGTCTAGGCTCAACGAATTGGTAGGGTAGCTCTTCAAGGTGAATTTGACAAGACCCCCCAAATTGGATGCCTTGAAAATACAATCATTGTAAATTCCAAGACTTAACACCTCATCGTAAGAAGAGTTGCCGTCATTTTCTGTTGTGAAATGAAATGAGCGAATCAACTGTGAAGTCATCAAATCCCAGACATTGATAGTAGAATCACTCAAGCCAACGTAAAGGTAAAAATCCTGAATCGACATAGAGAGTATCGATTCCTCGTTTTCTAAAGATTCAACACTGGAAATCTCAAGTCCAGACTCGGTACTATTAATTCCCCAGATCTTGACAAGTCCGTCTCCACCACAAGAAACTAAGATATTCTCGAAGTCATCAGCATAATGGAATCTGAAGTCTCTATCCAGTGTACGGCCATCATGCAGACGACAACGGAATACGTCCATACAGTAGACGTAACCATTATGGGCAAAACGAATGATATCTTCGCTTTTCACTTCTACTAGTTTAGGTGAACTATGTGAAGAATGAGAGGTACTCGAATACTTTCTGAAGAGCTGATGTTTCGATTGAAGCGTGTTCATGGATCCGCCAGGACCCTTGGAGTCAAAAAACTTGTCGTAACGTAAGTGAGGTAAACGTTCTACATTGGAAGTATTTGAGCCATGACTTGTACTCGTGAGAGAAAGATGGCACCACAATATCGAAGCGTTCTGAGCTCCGATGAAAATTGTAGACAACTGATCGCACCAGGCGATGGAGAAAATGTCTCCGATATCCACCAGTGAAAAGATAATGTGGGTACAGCGGATAGGCAGGTCACCGTCTAAAGTATCATTATTGACTGTATCTCTTTCAGTGACTGGTTTTATTTCTGACAAGTCGTACACTTTAACGAGTGAATCAGAACCAGCACTGAAAAGATGGTTTTCGTCAGCAGAAATGGTCAACGTAAGCACAGAAGAAGCGTGGTTCTGTTGACCACAGTTGATTTCATACTTCAAAGAATAGCTGATCATGTCATATACCAAGATCTTTGAGTCTTGCGTTCCGCAGAAAATCAACTTTTTCTGAGGAGCTGGCAGTACACATAGAATGGAATGGGTATGTGTCCATTTGTGCAAAAGTGCTGGTGTATTTTCGGCAGAGTCGGACAATGACGAAACTACTGAGTCCGATCTAGTCGGTACTGATGGAAGCGATTTGGAATCCGAGATTTCGTCCAAGCCACTGCTGGGATCATAGATGTCACCACTTTTAGTGGTGTTGATGTTTATGTTATTAGCCAAAGGACTTCCAATTGGTGAGGCGGCTGTTGTTGTAGTTGGGCCGGAAGCTCGTGAATGGTGTTTTGTTAACGGAGAATGACGACCGTTTACTACGGGGCTACTTCTTCCCGATATTATACCAGAGTCGCTTATGGACAAGTCTGCCACAGTCAAATTGGGAGAGTTAAGTCTGACAGGACCGCTAGTGCTAGGTGACCGCACAACAAACGAGTCTGTAGAGTTTATCGGAAGAGGCAACCGTGTTGGAATCAGAACGTATTCGCCCTCATGGATAATGGCTCGGTTATAAGGGTGTGACATGTTATGCAAATTATATAATGTATGTGAATATGGCGAGTAAAATTATGACTCAATACTGTTGAAGAAAGTTAAGTTTCAATAGTATTGTTATGGATTGAGATTCAAGATGTAATGGCTGAAACTCGTATATGTACTTTTGATTGTGTGTTGTGTTAGGTTTCTGGAATAAGATTGCTACGATTGAAGGGAAGGTGATGTGTCTAGTATATGACTTGATCCAATGATAGTATTTATAAAACTAAAGCCGCGAGAAAGCTAACAAACAAGAACGCTATGTACAAGAAGCAGAATATGTGAGGTCGTGTTAGTTAGTTCCAGTTCTAATAGTCAAGAATGAAGCTGTTTTGGGCTTGGTCAGGTGGTTTGGCTGAAAAAGACTGAGTTTGTGTGGAGAGAAAGCCACACAATCGATAGATATAGTCTGACTCGATGGGCAATGTGGCCTGCATATTGTGTGTTATAAGTGGTCACGTGAAATTGTATCGTGTGCCTCAAGTAGAGTCACAATGGATGTATGGATGGGGAATATGGCAAGGAATGCATGGTGGTTGGAAGTAGTTCGGGAGCAAGGTGGCGTGATGTAGTGTATGAGAAGAGGTGGACCGAGTATTTATTTGTGTTGATTGTAGAGTTATATAGAAATGGATGGGATGTGAGCATTTAGAAGTTCCGATACCAGTCGAACTGTTTGATCACAACTTAGGAATGGAGAATGTCTCTGGTTGTGAAATACTTTTTAAAATTAATTTCATCTAGCTAAGATTCGTTATTGTATTACTGTAGCCATTAGTTTTTATCTATGAGCGAACTAATTTGCAGAATAGCTGCGAAAAATGATTTTGCAACCTCGCATATCACAAAATCTCAGCCAAGAACAAATTATTGAACTGATAAGGGTAGAACCAGAAAAATCAGAAAAGAACTGGAAAAAAGTTGAACGTCGTTATGATAGTAGACGATCTTTCTGATACTCAGATAATATGAAGATATATGCTGGAGTTGACAGCTAGCATCGAGGATAGAAAGAAATAGAGTATTGTTGATATACATAGCTGCTCAGAATTGATCGAAACAAGTAGTAACTAATCGAAACAAAATTGAAAACAAAATCGAAACATCTTTAGCTGTAACATTACAGAACAGTATACCATATTCAGAAACAATCCGAGACTGCGATTCCCAGCATTCTTCTCTATTTCGAATGAAGCCCAGTATTCTATAGGAGCTCCTGCATCCAGCCCACTTCTCCAGATAACCAGCCAGAACAATGGAATTGCGGAGATACAGCCCCAATGCTGAGTAGGAAAGAGGAGACGCCGGAGGATCTACTTCCTCGTTGTAGTTGGGGAGTCACACGCGTGGGTAAATCTCAGCACAGGTGACGACGGATCTGACTTTGCGTTTGGGACATCTGCGTTTTCGCAAAGAAGCGTCTTGTGCATGGGACAAGCCGAAAAGCCGGCGGCAGGAGGAAAGGAGCACATCCAGCTTGACATTCTGTTTCGTTCCTAGCTGGACGATGTTGGATGCTGAATCTGTTGCTTGATCTCGTGCCGAAGAAAAGCAGTCACACGAGCAATAGCTCAATCCAGTAACCAGACGCAAATGTCTATTTCAGAAAGAAATTTTGCCAGTTCAGTATGCTAAGAAAAACCAGGAACAATTAGCCATGAGATGCTCTTCTGAGCCCGAAACGGAAATCACGCTGCAGGACCAATACTTCCGTACCTCCACACAGCAACGTAAAAAAGCCAGGTCGTGCAGCGGATGCAACATTGCAGCCCACGTGGGTGCATCTCGCTCGCAGATCCATTGGCCAGTTTTTCCTCTACAGAATAATTTATTATGCCAGAAAACACCCAGCCCACGTTGTCTGGCCAAGAGCAGTTAAGGATCACACGAGGGTTAGCCAAATTCCTCGATGCTTTTTTTCCTTTTCCCATAGTTAAGAAAATTCGTGGTGACAACGTGGGCTAACTAGATCTTTGTTTTGCTTGTCAAGCTTTTTGCTTTCGCTTATCTAAATAATACTGTTGGTTTGACAGCTGTAGCTCAATAAGGAATATAGTCACACGAGGTTAATCTGGTATTTGCAATATGAAGTTTTCCCATTCGCTCAAGTTCAACGCAGTTCCCGAATGGCAGGACAACTACGTCAATTATCCGGCGCTCAAGAAGGTCATTTACAAGTTGCACCAGGACCAGTTGCAAGTTGCAAACACTCCCCAGGACGGCTCAGTTTCCGTTGACAATGTCAACAGAACTACGGTTTCTGACTTGGTAGAGACCTACAAGTTCAAGAAAGGCGCCAGAAACACCGCTGGAGCCGAAGATGCTGACGACGATGTCATCTATGAAGATGAAAAACAGCCTACTGACTCTTCTCGCTTCAAGAAAAAATTCATCAACCGCTTCAAAAAGAACTCCCCTACAGCTGAAAATGTGTCCGTTTCTGGCTCCACCACTGCAGACTTGGAAAAGGCCGTAGGTTCGGTTTCGTCTGCTACGGAGGTGGCAGAGGAAAACTCCAAGAAGTCTTCTACTGAAGCTTTCACCGTAGAAGTCGACAATTCGACTATCATTTCCTTCACTTCGCATGCGCAATCGCCTGCAGCCTCGGAGAACGACTACTCCAATCCGGAAAAGACCGCCTTTGACCCCTTGAAGGTATTTTCCAAACAGTTGTTGACCCAGTTACTGAAGATCAACGAGTTCTACCAGACAAAGGAACAACAGGTGTTCACTGGTTACGACAACTTGGTGAAAGATTTGGAAGCTAACAACGTCAATATTGACGAGGTTTTCAAATTCACCCTGGCTTACCACCACGAAAACCCTGAGATTGTTAATGCTGACGACCACCATCAGTACCACATCAAGTCCACTCTCACCAGAGTCACCACGAATGCGTCTGTTTTTGACCACATTAACCACTTGGGCAATGACTACGATGCTGACCACCACGGTGACTTGGAAAAGCAGGGCCATATTCACATAGATGAAGATGAAGAAGACGACGACGACGACGATGACGATGATGAGGACAATCACAGCGAGGACTCTGTCTTGTTGTCTCACACCGACTTCAATGTCAAGCAACAGAAGAAGATTACATTGAAAAAGAAATCCATCACTCTCTTCATCAACCTCTCGGAATTGAAATCTTTCGTCGAGTTGAATAGAGTAGGTTTCACCAAGATCTGTAAGAAGTTTGACAAAACTTGTAACTACTCCATCAAAAATGATTTCATTCAGAACTATTTGCCCAACAACTCGCGTGTTTTCTACCCAGAAACCATCGACGACTTGGACTACAAGTTGAATCAGATCGTCAAGATTTACGCTTACCTCTCTAACAGATTAACTCCCAGAGCCACAAAGGAAGACTTGGAAAGCGTCAAGAACGACTTGAGATCCCACTTGCGTGATCACATCGTCTGGGAACGGAACACAGTCTGGAAGGACTTGTTGTCGTTGGAAAAGAAGTCTTTCAATTTGGACCTCAATGTAGACTCCAACCTGGCCAAGATGGGCGATGAAGGTTTGCAGAACTCGCTCTTGAACATGAGGCTCACCACTGTGAACTTGCCCTTCTCGTTGTTTGGCCACAGCCAAGTCAGCGTTCCTTCATTCTTGTTTACCAACCAAATGATCAAGTTGCTCATTATAATCATAGTCTTCATTGTCTTGTTGACCGTCAAGACCTTCAATGACCCTGTTCAGGGCCGTTGTTTGGCTCTTTTGGTGGCTGCTGCTATGCTCTGGGCTTCTGAAGCATTGCCATTGTTCACCACTGCGCTTCTTATTCCATTGTTGGTTGTCACCATGAAGGTTTGTAAGGTTGAAGGCTCAGATGAACCAATGGACGGTGTAGCCGCCTCGCAGTACATTTTATCCACCATGTGGAACTCCACTATCATGATCTTGATCGGTGGTTTTACTTTGGCAGCTGCATTGTCCAAGTACAACATCGCCAAAGTCTTGTCTTCTTACATCTTAGCTTTTGCTGGTACCAAGCCTCGTAACGTCTTGATTTCTATCATGTCCGTAGCATTGTTCTTGTCCATGTGGATTTCCAACGTAGCTGCTCCAGTATTGTGTTTCTCTTTGATCCAACCAGTCTTGAGAAGTGTTCCTACTGATTCTCCAGTTGCTCAGGTTATGGTTTTGGGAATTGCTTTAGCTGCTAATGTTGCAGGAATGTCTTCTCCAATTTCCTCTCCTCAAAACGTTGTTGCACTTCAATATATGAACCCAAACCCTGGCTGGGGTAAGTGGTTTGCCGTTTCTATTCCGGTCTCCATAATTTCCTTGATCGGCATCTGGTTGATGTTGATCTTCACATTTAAGATTAACAATGTTAAGTTAAAGGCTTACAAACCGATCAGAGAGAAGTTCACCACCAAGCAATACTTTGTCAGTATCGTTACAATTCTCACTATCTTATTATGGTGTGTCATGACTAAGATTTCGGGCACTTTCGGTGAAGCTGGTCAAATCTCGTTCATTCCAATTGTTTTATTCTTCGGTACTGGTTTGTTGAAGACAGATGATATCAACAACTACCCATGGTCCATTGTTCTCTTGGCTATGGGTGGTATTGCATTGGGTAAAGCTGTCAGTTCTTCTGGATTGTTGAGTACAATTGCCATGGCCTTGCAAAAGAAAATCATGCACTTTGATGTCTTTGTCATTATTATCATCTTTGGTATCTTAATGTTGGTTATAGCCACTTTTGTTTCCCACACTGTTGCTGCTTTGATCATCTTGCCATTGGTCAAAGAAGTCGGGGATGCCTTGCCTCATCCTCATCCATTGATCTTGGTTATGGGTACTGCTTTGATTGCTTCCTCGGCAATGGGATTGCCAACTTCAGGGTTCCCGAATGTCACGGCGATTAGTATGCGAGACGAAGTCGGAAAACATTACTTAACAGTAAACACATTTATCACTAGAGGTGTTCCAGCATCCATAATTGCATACATCGTCGTTATCACAGTTGGTTACGGTATCATGTCGGCAATTAATTTCTGAACACTTGTTCTCTTATTGTTTTTTTGTCATTTAATATTCATTGCATAGGTTGGTTTTGTTTGATGTTCACCGTAAAATAGAAACTTGCTTCAATTTTCTTAAGTTTCACTTTACTTGTTTTATTCTACATTGTTTGTTCTAAAATAAAAGTTTAATATACTATAACAGATTACGAAGGTAGGTATAAATAAAAAACAGTGTTTTGTTCACTGTTTTCGGGGATTGAAATGTAGATGATATAGCAACAGCGGAAGGGGTAATAGGAAAGTGTATCAGACAATTCAATCAAGGTGGCTTTCAGAAATGAAAAGTGGGTTCATAATCTAGGAGTTCGTTACTGAAAGTTGTTTCTGTTTCTGTGAATCTGTAGTGATTCTACTAACTTGGTCCATAGAGGTTTGCTCTAATCAGCTCGAAAGTACCGCCATCTTCCAACAGCTTAAGAATCAAAGCGAGACCAGGTGCATAAGGCTCGTTCGTCACGGCAAGTTGAACAAACCAGTTAACACTTCCGTCATTTTTCCATTTAGTGTAATAGTAGTCTAAATCAAGATTGTCGAAAAGTCCTCCACGGTTCAATTTTCCGATAAGAGAATACACCATTTTGCCCACAGGTTTGTCTTCCAAGAAGTTGACAACGATTGGAACGACAATATTAGCCTTCGTCAATGCAGCAAGGATAACATCTATACCCAGTCCGAGAACCAGAGATCCAGCAACTTGGTTTATAACATTACTAATAAAAGTGCTGAGAGAGCCGGCGTACTGACCACCTTCGTCTCTCTCTCCGAATACAACATATTTGCTGTTGGAGTTCGCACTGGGCGGCGTCTTACTCTTAGTGTTTACAACTTCCGTCAAGAATGGAACGGTCAACTTCTGACCACCACCCAAATCGACCAAGATCTTGGGGATGTAGACGTTCTCAGGAGCCCCAAGAAGGATAGCTACACAGGCTGTTACCCTGTTTCTCCAGTTTTCATCTTTGAATACACCGTCCAAAATCTGAAATATGAGTCCCGAGTCCATCGTCTGTTTCCAGATTTCAGAGACGTTCAATCCGGAGAGATCGATGCCTGTCAACAGAAGTCCCAATGAGTCCAAGGAGGTGGTCGAGGAAGTCAAGTTAAGAATGATGTTTGCCAAGTTATCAATTTGCTGAGGAGAATTGGCTATTTCGTCAAGAACCTTGAAAATCACTCCAGACTGATTGACGTTCACCAAAATATTAGCAAGAGTGTCTACAACGGTATCGTTGCCTGCTCGCTTGCTGAGCATATCTTGAGTTCCCTCAAGGAACTCATCTATGTAGCCTTGTAAAGTATCCTCTATGTTGGGGAGCTCAAACAAGTCGCTTGGAGCTTGCTCTACAGAGCCGGCTGCTACTCCAAGCACCGGAAGTGCCACGGCAAGCACTGTGGATAACTTCATAATTCAACTATCTTTCCAGTAGGGGATGATGAATAAATGCAAGACGAAATGGTATTATAGAAAGAAAGCTTGAGGTGGAAAATTCTAGTTTTAAAACTCTGCTGAAATATTTCAGGATATGTCAAGGTTTTATGAAACGAAGAGAGGAGAAGCAGAACTACTTTCAGGCTTTTGATTACTCGAGGCAAGAAAGAAGAACCGAAAATTCGTCTTCAAGTGTTTTCCCGAAACGGAAGTTTGCAATCATGTGACAGTGGTGATATTTGAATCTGAATACTGCACACAGGCGCTATTTTGTATGCTTAGTATTTTTGAGCCCACTTGTAGCTCATGCTTTTTGCAATCGCATCGCAGCAACTCACAGCTCTTCACCGCAGGGTTCATCAAGTAGTATAAGACTGCTCCATCAAACAAAATCAGGCAATTCGACACAAGTAATCTCTGTTTATCAAAGCCAAAGCTCGCTCAATGATCTTCTGGGCTTCTCTGAGGGGTTACCTAGTAAATCAAAAATCTTTTTGTTGGAGACATGCCTGCATATACATCAATCTACTGCTGCAGACTCTTAGCCTAATTAGGCAATGCATCACAAATAGTGCAGATAATCAATTAACTTTCCTGTTCAGGAAGGAAGCACTTTTCAACAGATTAGGCAATATTGGAAGAATATAAACGGTAACCCAGGGCCCACACAGCGTTCAAAGCTATTGTAGACCTCGAAAAGGGAAACTTTGAGTTCGTGTTGTCAGAGATGGCTGCCGCTGGGGCTCTTTTGCGTACAGTGGGGCCTGCCCTGAAAGCCGCCATTACTCTTGTGCCGTCGTAGTTACCCAATCCATACATTTTGCATCTCACCCTGACGTTTCTTGTTGTCCACTTCCATAATTGTAATATTTACAATTCATTTATATAATTTTTAGTTTCCGTCTCCCAAGGATCTCTTTCGACTTTCTTCTTCACTCACAACTTTTACAATATTCTCTTGACGTAGTCCATTCTTCGCTCTTGCAACTACTTATCGTACACTAACTGCGAATTCATTTCCGTCGCTTCCAACAAAAAACACTTATATCAGCAATAAACCCCTTCCATCACCTTCATCCATAACGTTGACCTCATGAGACTCGCATCAATAGTATCCTTTTGTTGCATGCTTATACCCATGGCTGTGGCAGTGCCCATGGCCATACCTGTGGAAGATACTATTTTCGACATATCCGAGTACTGGGAAGAGTTCATGGACCAAAGTCTCAGCTACGAACAAATAGGCACCTACTATGAGATTCTCGACTCGTCTAACGAGCTCTCTAAGAGAGACGTCCAGACAATCTCTGGACTCTTGGAATTGCTCAATAAATCAGAAATCATCTGGGACGTCTTGGACCAAATAGCTGGCCATCCTGACAGAATTCAGACACTTGCCAATCTCACCAGCGGTTTGATTAACTTTATTGGTGCTTCCAACATCAGTCTTGCTGACTTGTCCAGCGCTGCTTCCTCCCTAAGCGGTTCCGTAAATGTCACAGCTATTGTCGGCGCCGTGGTTGACTCTGGAGTCGTTACCAACTTGTTGGACGGAATTCTCTTGGATGACAGCTTCAGACCAGTCTTGGTAAACTTTATTAACGACATTGTTCTTTCGTTCAAAAATGAGATTTGGTTCCTTCTCAACGGTGTATTTGCCAAGAGAGAGTATTTCGAACCAATGTCTCAGGAAGAATTAATCGAAGTTTTTAAAAGAGCTTCCAATGACAATTCCCTCCAAGACTTTGCAAGCAACGTCGTGGGAACAGTACTTGAATCACAATTGGTTCAAAACATCTCGTTGGACTTACTTGCTGCCTTGAATGAAACAAGCTTCTTGACTTACACAGTAAAGAGGTTCCTTTCTACCCCAGCCTATATCAACATGACGACTGAATTGGTGTCTGATGTTTACAAGACTGCTCATATCAGTGTCGATCTTAGCTCTATCAACATTACTGGAATCGTCAGCACTGTGTTAGGCAACCCTGATATAATTGCCAATGTTGTTGGACTGCTCTTGTCAGGAAACTTGGATCTCAGTTTCTTGGGTAAGTATGCTTCCGCTGTGGGCAAAATCATCACTGGCCTAGAGGACAAGGGTCTCTTTAAGGAATTGAATGATTACATCTTCCCTTCAACGACGTCATCTGCTCCGACTGCAACAGCAGAGAAAAAAGAACAAGTAGCCGGCAGCACTTCTGCCACTACTACTCAGACGAAGACCAGTTCAGTCGCCGCCAATGGAGCTCCATCCATGAAAGAGAACCGTTTGAGCAATCCCATGATCAAAATAATGTTCTTTTTGCAATCTCTTGTCTTCGGAGGAGCCTTGTTGATGCTCTAGGCAACATATAAAATTACTGATACCCACTCCAAGTCATGGTTATGAGTCCATTCATGCGGTGTAAATATGCAGCAATATCAAAAACCCAACTTCGTATACTTTACATTCTTCTCGTTTGTTTTTGCTTTCTCGTACTAGATCGATACCTTTGTACTTTTGCTATTATAATTCATATTATTTAAGAAAATGGAATGTAGAACCAATTTATAATATTCACCACTAACTTCTAATTTCTCTACAATAACTCAAAACGATAAAAGTTGCTCTCTACAAGTGTCCATGTTCAATTTCTACCTATTGCACCTTAAATTCCTTGTGACCATTCTTTCCATATCTTCCGGTTACGCTAGACTTGCGGAAACCTTCTTCGCTTATCTGCCACTTTCGGATACAGGAGCCCTGAAACGATCACTAAGTTATAAGATGGACATATATATCATCACTAATTACATGTCAGTTACCCACGATTTGTTCTTAGTTCTAAATAGCTAACTAGTGGTAGATATTGATCAAACATACATTGAAAGTTGAAAGTGCTACTTATCATTATAAATTTTCGAATTTTCGCAATCGCATAATCCTCTCTCACACATCTGAAAATTTCATATTCACAAGTTGAATAGCCCCACAAATTCCAATTCCAATTCCAATTGTACTTACAAACTCCATTTTCAGGACAGGTATATATTCTTCTTTAACTTCACCCCTTGCTGTTGTCAGAGATTCAATTATATTCTTTCACTTCAGCAAATGCCTACTACTATTGCAACCAGTAGCAGTACGGCGATGCCCCAAGCCGATGCTACATTTGGGAAGAGTCCTACGGAACGGGTTTTCAACCGAAATTTGAACATTGCGGATTATGATCAGCCACGAAGATCTTTATCAATTTCACCTCGTACGACACCTCGAGAACACGAAGAACACGAAGAAGTATCACCAAACCATTCCATTCATTCGGGCGACGAGGCCGACTCGATTCACCACTACCTCGCACAAAGTTGGCATCCTGACGTACAAGCACCGAAATCAGCCCAGATTCCACTGTATAAGAGTGCCAGCATAGCCATACCGGGATCTAGTCATCAGCCTCTAACTAGAAGTATTTCTCAACCAGCAGTTCCCACGGGTCATACTCGTAGAGCAAGTGACAATTCGGTAAGCAATTTCAATCGTTTCACAAAAAATTACATTATTCCAGCTGCAAAATGGGCCTATTCTCCAATTTCTGGTAGTGGTAGAAGCAAAAAGAAGATCCAGGATTGTGAGTACTTGATAGAGTACTCAGTATTTAAACCATTGAAACACTTACGACCCGTAAAGACTCATAAGGACTTCATTATCCATTGGAGAACCATTGTAGAAGACGAGACTAACCAGCAGTTTGACTATCCAGAAAACTATCTTGGCCAACATGATTTCAATAATCTTGTTAACAGCATAACTGACGTAATTGAGATAGACCATCTCTTCCCCCAGAGAATCGCAGCAGGTTCTTCTGGGAGTTATTTTATAGAAAATCGCAAATTCGTATCCCCTGGCCAAGCCCAAGTATATAAGGCTGGTGTTTTCAAGCCTAAGGACGAAGAACCCTACGGACCGTTGTCTCCTAAATGGACCAAATGGCTTCATAGAACGTTTTTTCCCTGTTTCTTCGGTAGATCTTGTCTCATTCCCAATTTGGGGTATATCAGTGAAGCTGCAGCATGTGTCTTGGACCGTCAACTCTTGTCTTACATCGTTCCTTATACCGATGTTATATACTTGAGATCGCCTACATTCTATTATTCGTACTTTGATAGAGCTTCTACTGTAATGAAGCTTCCGCGTAAAATTGGCTCATTCCAAGTATTCTTGAATGGATACAGTGAAGCAATCACCTGGTTTCGTAGATTCCCAGTTCCACAAGACGTAGGTATACTTCCAGCTAATCTGAAAATCACAGTTGGAGCTAATGAAATGGATTTGGACTCGAAGTTTGTATGGTCTACAGCTAGTCTCCAACAATTCAGAGAAGAGTTAGAGAAGTTGGTAATTCTCGATTATATCATGAGAAATACCGACAGAGGTTTGGACAACTGGATGATCAAGATTGTATGGAAGAATATTCTGGATGATGGTGACGAGAAGACATTTACTCCTTTTATTAGAATTGGTGCCATAGATTCTGGTTTAGCTTTTCCCTGGAAACAACCTGATGAATGGAGATCGTTTCCGTTTGGTTGGTTGTTTCTACCATTGTCAATTATAGGTCAACCATTTTCTCTTCGAACTAGAAACCATTATCTTCCTCTATTGACTTCCAGACAATGGTGGGAACTGACCGTTACCAATCTCAGAAAGGTGTTTGCAATGGATAACGATTTCAAGGAGAGGTTGTGGCTTAAGCAGTTGGCTGTGTTAAAGGGTCAGGCTTTTAATGTTGTTGAAATTTTAAAATTGAGCTATGCTGGTCCATTGGAATTGACCCGCAGAGAAAATTTGGAAATAATTGATGATATCAACCATCTTCCAGATCTGGTCAATAACGATAGTTTGTTAAGGGCAATGAAATCAAGTGTGTACGAAATTGGTATAGAACATGGTTACAGTCCTTACAATAAGAATTCAGACGAGGAAGTAACCCCAATTGCAACTACTACACACAACGAAACGGAGCCATTATTAGGCAATTCGTCTTCGGCACCGCACAGTCAAAGATATCTTGAAGCTATCGGTGAAGATAATCATGTCGACAAAAATATAAATAATTTACCTGAAGGCGACGTGTTTGCTGATTCAAACGGAGGTTCTGGGCATCACTTTGGTAATGAAGTCAATCTGAAAAATCAAGGCGTAACGGGCTTTGAATACAATCTCAGCAGACACGATCAGTATACGGACCATAATCATGCTGGCCGCAGAGTTGTAATTGAGAGGTTGGTCAAGGCTGACAGCAAGCCACCAGTTTTCACATGGTGCTGACGACTATTAATAATACAAGGAAGATTATAAATGTATATGTACAGTAGCTCTAATGGTTCTCTATTGATGGTATTTTTGCTTGTAGATTTCGGGGTACTGATCTGAATTGCATTGGAAATCGGCTGGATCAAGCTTGATGAGGGCTCTTTCCTCTTTAATTCTCTGCTGTACCATGGCAAGAAGATGGTACACAGTGGATAAAATGGGAGTGTATACCTTGTTCTTTTCAGCGATTTTCAAAGGGTTACCCAAGATCACTTCCAATTCCATGAGCTGGTTCTTACGCATATCTACACACATCGATGGTGAGTAGAAGAAGCCATCCCCGATGTGAATATATTTCTCTGGAATATCTGGAGAAACCTCAATACCTACAGATTTGGCTATGGCAATAACTTCTTTCATGGCTGGCCTGAAAAGTGCATCGTTTCCCCCAAAGATCTGGCATCTAGAGACATCTAGATTGACCAATGCTGTCATCGTATTGAAGACACAGTTGTAAACCAACTTCTCCCATCTAGTTTTCTGAGCGTCATTGTCAATCACGATCTTGTTCAATCCGTTATCGTTCTGGTATATTTCTACGAATTTATCTATTACCTCTTGCGAGTTCTCATGGCGTTCTTGTGGTTTTTTGAAGTCTCCAAGAATAATATGGTCACGACCCTTATTCTCAATGACGCCGTTGTAGTTAGTGGAACCAATTAAGCTTACTCCACTCAAGATTGTGTTGTTGGGAAAAGCAGCTATCATTGGCTCTTCTATGGATAATCCATTTTGCACGAGAAGAATAGTTGACTTTGCACTAACGGCCGGTCTGATAATTTCTTCACAAGTAGAAGCTCCATCAGGAATGTTCTTAGTGGTAAGCACGATATAGTCGAATTCGCCGTACTTATCACGAGCCTCGGTTACATTACGGGCTACATGGTGAGGTCTCCAGTCTTCCAACTTGCCGTAGGTGCAAGAGTTGATGGTGTAGCCTTTGGAAGTGATTAAATCATAGTCGGATCTGACCACTAAGGTAACCTCGGATCTGTCTCTGACCGTGAGAGATAAGGCGCAGATGGTTCCAACTCCACCTGAACCGACCACTAGCACTTTTGGACGAGACATGGTGTGTTATGTATGTTAATGGAGAATATTGAAGAAGAAAAAGTGTTCAAATCAGAAAAGTCGAAAAGTGAAAAATTAAATATCGAAAGTTCTGGAGTGTTCGCTTATAAAACTCGCAGAGCCGACTGGCCGCTACCGGCAAAAGAGGCGCTCCCAATTGGGATATGAATTATTTGGACTAGATGAGCATGTTATTCCAGTCCTTAATACAATGTAGAAAAGTTAGTTAATATGACAGAGAGAATGATGTAAGATATACAGACAGAAGTAAGCAGATAGAGGAAAAAGAGAATACTTGAAGATACGGATAGTTATGGAAGTATATTGCGCAGACATATCCTACTTAACGTCGAGAGTTATTCAAGAAGAACTCACTTTGATATGAACTCAAATATTGCAAACTCCAGAGATCGATATATAATAGCTTAAAAAAGATGAGGAATAAATCAAAATGTGATTTTAAACATTTTAGCATATATTTGGAATTTCTTGTTTTTCTCAGCATTATTCATTGTTCCTTATCGCACATTCTCCAATCTACAAAGTATGTGCACTGGAGCACAATCAATGTTGCATTATCTTCTTTCATTTTCATTACATCATGTAATTTGCTCTATAATTTTATATTACAATATGTATGCTGTTGATATGTCTATATATGCTCCGGATCCAACACAGTGGGCTGGAACTCTCCATCACCCATATAATCGTAGAACTTACGGGCCTGGATTATGCGTAACTCAAAGTATTTCATGGTGTCTCCATCATTGATCTTGCCTACGAGCGAGCCTTGCAGCTTGCCTACAGACTGGTTGTACTCCTGAAGGGCCATTGAATGAGTTAGTTTCAACGTCTTGGACATGATCGTCAACACCTGGCTGACTGAACGGGTCAAAGCCTGGGAGTTGTCATCGTTGAGATGCAAGTTGGTGTACAACTTGTCCAAAAGCAATGCAGAGAATAAGTCGCCTACACCGGTGAAGTACGACTTGATGACGGGTATGCGAAAGAGCTGGACCTGCGGCCGCGACTGTGTAGAAATTGCACAATAGATCTTCTCCAGCTCAGAGCTATCTTGTGATGCTATTTCTGCTCCAAGAGACGTAATTACTACGTATTTGATGTTGTACTGTGAATGCAAGGTGTGTACAGCCTTCTGTAATGTTGCGCCGTTGGTGATCTTGTAGCCTACAATCAACTCGAGTTCAAACTGGTTGGGCGTGATGATGTCTACTATTTTAAGTTTTAGTATCTCTTTGTACTGCTCAACGCATGATTCGTCAACATACAAATAGTTGTTGTCTCCCATAACCGGATCCAAGAGGTACAACGTATTCTTGTTCACCTGTTTGAACTGACGGACGTAGTCACTTATGAGAACTATCAACTCCGAGTTGGGAATATATCCCGTGATTATCGCTTCGTACTTGACTTCTAGTTTATGTAATAGCTGATCAAGAATAGGCTGCAACTCTTTTTTGGCGTCTATAGAAGAGCCCTTGAACGATCCATAGCCAGTGTGGTTCAGAAAATCAACCGTGTTGATGTTGTCGACATCCCAACCTTGTGTTTGAAGGGGAAATATAGCTGCTTTACCTCCTACATAGCCGTGGGCTACATGCGATTGGATGGATAGGACCGACTTGCTCATTTTTTCAAGCACCTGTCACAACCAGAGAAATTTTGTGCCCTCCTTAGATGGCTGAGACGTATTTTCAGCGAAAAACGACCTCGAATAACTAACAATAGAGCCAATATATTATTAAACTGGGTGTAAAAAAAGTTGAACAGACTTGGTCAATTTTGATCAAGATGAGTAATGGACATGTGACCCCAAGCATGTGCGTTGAATCAGGTGCTCCGGCACCAAATGAATTTTATAGCTTAAATACAGTATGTACGATATCTTAGATATTGATCTATTCTTACTTTCAATAGAAGAGAGGTTAATTATATAAAATTGATATGAGAAAGAAGCCATTTCAAGAGATTTATTTATACTATTCATACCGCATTCTTTACCTCACTTTTAGGGGGTCTCCAGTTTCCACCGGTATTTCCATTGCTTTATCCGATGAAACATCCTCACCTCAGATTTGTTATCCGGTTAATCCTGCCTACCATTAATATTTATTTAATTGGCGAGACGATCTCAGATATTCAAAGCTTCGTCTAGTAGAAATTAGTATATTTTCTTCTTCAAATGGTGCTATGAGTTTGTATCAAAAAATTGTACTAAAAGTGTAGAATGAAGCATCACAAAGCGGTAGACTCCAACTAAGAATATGACATGCATGTTCAGTAGAATGGCTAGATCTCTCATAGTTCTTTTGTAGAACCATTACGAATGAGCTGTATCTGTTGCCATGAGGCTCAAGTCAAGAGGAGACCATGGCTGCTACAGAAAGCTACATGTAACTACAAAAGAATAAAATGGGTCAGACTACATAAAAGAATAAATAGATCAGACAACCGAACAGATGTAATGATACAATAAGATGAAGCAAACGTAGAGAAAAAGTAGATTATTTAGAGGTAACAAAGTCGGAGGCACAATTGTACGATAGTACAGAGACAATAGTTAGATAGAATTAGTGCTGGCTACCAAGACAAGAACAAGAAACGAGCCATATAGAACAAACGAAAAGTCTTGATCTCACTAAAACAGCAAGTCCAGATTTGGACAGATTTTGCAAGCAGTATTGTTCCAGAGATCTTTTAGACTGCGTTTCTGGGCTCATGGAAGAACAGAAGACTGGCGAGCACGCAACTGAGCACCTGCAACAGTAAGCCCATAATGTCAAAAGTAGTGAATAGATGGAACAATTCACTTGGTGTTCCGGCATTAGAGTTCCAGGCGTATGTTAAGGACCCTGGTGGGATAGCAGTGGGGAGGCACGAAACATTCACCGGGCACATAGGTGCGTTTGGAATGAAACAGACGACAGATTCCGCAACCGGCAGTCCAGGACGGTTTAGGACGAACCATAGAAATCGTCAGGACCCTGTGGTGCACATAGGACCAATGGAAGAGGGCATGTGAAACAGAGTTCGCAAGGATGCGGACGATAGCCTCAGTTACCGGGGAGATCTGAGCAGAGCACAGAACGGGCTGGGAAGCGGCGACTTGAGAAATGGGGAGAGAATAGGAGAGAATAGGAGGCCCAAGAAGAAGAAAAGTGATTGCAAAGGGGCTACAAGAAGCAAAGATACGAATCTACCATAGCTGTGGATGAGGAGTTGATGATCTCCAGGATACGAGCAAGCGGCACCGGTCGGTAAAGTGTCTACAAGTGAGCGATACGGGGTACAAAATAACTATAGATTGGTATTTTTCTTGCGCTACAGCGATATTATCGAATTATCCTTGGACGATATTATCATAGCCATATTATCCAGCCAGATTCAGCCACTCGCAATTACGCTAAGCAATATTTTGGACCATGATTTGCTAGTCCATATTATCTCGCTGAGGGGAGCCAGTACAAGGGCATTGGCGGGAGGTAGCACGGCAGTCTGGTAGTCAGAGTGACTCTGGTGGTGGTACAAGGTGCAGTCGATGGCAGATGGCCGCGATCTAGGAAGCAAATTCCAGATGGTTGTGACGATGAAAATCTTGAAATATCCAGGTTCAGCGAAGAGGAACGGCGATCTAGACTGCCATAGGATCGCACGACGGGAGTATTGTTCGCGGGCAAAATAACCACAAGGAAATGGCTTAGTGAGGCTGGCGATGGCGGTGATGAGCTGGTACCACATTTGTATGGGGGCCGTGACGTTTTTTGTGGTCAGGACATTGGATATTAATCAGGTGCTGTGATAATAATATTTCTGGAAGAGTTTTTCATGCTTATGGGTTCCAGAATAATTGAGCATAAAAAAATTCGCGACCATGCACGAAACAGACTAAAGCAGATGCAGCAGACTTTGGCAGAGGGGGTTCCAGAGAGGAGAGAGCACGGAGACAGGAGGACGGCGACGAGATATAGCAGGTCTGCGCTGCTTGGCTACGGCGGTCCAGAGAGCAGAAAAGCCACTACGCAAGGAGAAACAGGAGAAACAGAAGAAACAGAAGAAACAAAGAAAAACAAGAAACACAAGAAATAATAGTGCCATGCCGCAAAGAACCAGCGAAAACCTGTTTGGCTGAACGGATAATCTCTCCAATGGACTCAACTGGCAGTCGGGCTCAAATCGGCCCAGTGTCGACTAACATATGTCCACCAGAGCCGCGGTACAGCATAGCACAGCTCGCCAGAAAATAATACTAAAGTATGGCAAGAATCAGACCCATCCCCAATGCATGGTCTCTCCCTGTCTTACCAAAATATCCATTCGTAGCCCCATCGTAATTTTTAACCTGTTGCCTGGAATTAATATTTAGTTTTCAGTAGCTAGATTTTCACTTTATTTTTAGGACGGCAACAAAAACAAAAATTCCTCTACATTCATGGCCATGTTGTCCTGCAGACATACCATTGCTCTTGGCGCTGCGAACACGTATATAAGAAGGCTACGCCGACGAAAACTGAAATCGATTTGTTTGCTTTGAACCTGTTCTACCTCCACCAGTCTTTGATACTACAACAGTGCTACAGCAGTGCTACCACATACCCGTTCCCACCACACCATCGTCGGTCTCAGTTCAGAAGTCTCTGTCTCAGATCACCCTCCCTTCGCCCGCCGGTTTTCTCGCTGATTTTGTGATATGTCTATGTTGTCCGACTTCGGGTCGTCTGCCCTCGACACCACGCTGTCGATCCCGGATCCCGCCACCTTCAAGTCGACGTTGCCTCCCAGAAAGAGGGCCAAGACCAAAGAGGAAAAGGAACAGAGACGTGTCGAACGTATCTTGCGTAACAGAAGAGCAGCCCACGCCTCCCGTGAGAAGAAGAGAAAACATGTCGAGTACTTGGAGTCGTATGTGTTGAAGTTGGAGCAGAACTTGGCCTCGGTCCAAGCCAACTACGACACCGTCCATCTGTTGTTGTCGCAACACCAGGTGGCCCAGTTGGTGCTCCAGCCATTGGAAGACGTCGAGGACTTGAAAAACAAGATCCACATCAACCTCTCCTCGCTGGCCTCCAGGTCGTCCTCTACATCCAAAGACGACGACGACCAGGACGACGACGACTTTGCCGAAGAAGAATCGGCTTCAACCTCTTTCTCGCCCCAACCAGAGCACAAGAGAAGAAGAATATCCGAATCGGAAGCTGAATCGGTAGACTACTCTGCCGTCATCAAAATCGAACCACAACATGCACAATCACAATACCAACAATCCCTGATTGTTGTGAAAAGAGAAGAGGTAACGGAGCCATCCTCGTTGTTGCAGGTCAACTCTGACTACTACAACTACTTGTCTCCCGTTTCCATTCACTCACCAATCAACTCGCCTATCGATTTGACCTTGACCAAGAATGCACCAGCATTGACCTTGGATAACGGAACCTCCACTAGTTTCTCCTCTCCCGAGTCCCTTACAGGACATCCAACTAACTTCAAGATAGAATCTGAAAACTCGGTATTTGACAGTATGGGGCAAAATTCAGAAGTGATTTTGTCAGCCAATGGATACTTACAGGGATTTGACGATACTGTAGTCGCGTCTATACGCTGCTAGGTATTTAAATCACCCGGACTGAGCCGTCGTCAGTGCTCTGCTTGTCCAGATTATTTTTCATTGTCTCGTTTCTCTATGGTCCAGAAATCGTGCTAGAGATGTATATTAATTTCAACTCGTCTGCCCGGCGGTGTACGTTTTGAAATTAATATACGTGGAAATTTCCAGCTCCGTTTCTGAGCCATTGACGAGACAGAATAGTCAGGATTTAGAGCATAGAAGCAATACTAACGACGACTCGTTTGTGATTTTTTACTCATGAACCTTCAACAGTTTCCTTTATCGTTTAAAATTTCCACGTATTGAAAGTAAGTTTTCCCTAATGAATGGTCTGCAGCACCAGTCGTACCAGAGTTTTTAGATTCCTTCACGAACGTTAAGTCTACCAATACCAACAATGGGTTTTCTAGTGAAGTTGATGATTTCTTGTTGACTCATCAGCCTGAAGAATTGACTGCAAATGAAGCCTCCTTTATGGAGTCTCAAGGCATGAGCTCCTTTGGTTTAGATATCGAAGAGTTCTTGTCCTTCTGATTTGTACATTGCATTTACATTTTCCGTTTTTTATTCATTTTTAATCATTTGGTTTATTTATTGGGTTTGGTTGTGTTACATCTAATAATGTTTGTTTTCTGGTCAATTGTCGTATACCACTATTTGTTTTCTTAGAAGCTAGAAAAATCAAAAAAATTCAAAAAAAAAATCCCCAAAAAAACAAGCATGGTTTTTCAGTTAGTCCATTGAGAGAAAGTTTCAGAAATGGTTCTACGAGTTTGGATTGAGTTTATACCGTTTTTCGCTGACTCTGCACGTTAGTTTCATGGTTAATAGGGAAAGACAAGTCGACAACGAGTACATTATGGCGCTCCTTGAATGTGATGCGACGACTCGAGGTCTCTGTCTTTCTCTAATTCCGTGGTTGCTATAGATTTGTGGGGTTTCTGACGAAACGGGTATTTCTTAATCTTGATTTTACGAATTCGTATTTCTGCGGACCTTATCTCAGATGTGTGGAATTTAACTATAATCAATTTAATACAATTTACAATTGGAGGGGAAGCCTAGCAACTTCTAAGGGAGACTATTGATCAGCGGCTTCGCCAGAAGCGGGCGTTATTGGCACGTCTAGTTCTTGTTATTGTGCATTAGGTTAATATTTTAAGATTTAATAAATTTTAATACATTTTTTCAGCAATATTACCATAATATAATAGTAGGCTCTAATAATATCCACAATTATAATATTCCCATATCATCGGCTCGTATAATATACCACTTCGTAACTTCGCTTCGGTAGTGTCGACGCTCAAGATGATGGAGGCTGTCTCGCGTAATTGGCAGAGTGACTTCCGTTTTGTCGATCTTGGTTCGATTGAATCAACTTTGTGTTTCTGTAATTTTTGAAGCTCGCATGGTATTATTTGGTTATTAAATTGAATCTCCACCACTCGCGATCTTATTGGGCTGGCTTATTATTATTGGAGATTATCACGGCGTTCTTAGTCTTTATTCTTGTGGTTGAAGTCCCCAGTGTTCTATTATATCAAGGTGGCACACATTTGCTACGATAATTACCGTAGTTGATTAATCTCACAGCTCATGACTATTGTTCTGTACGGCTCATTATTAATTGGTATCATATTTTGCTACAGCTTATCATTAATATTTGACTACTTGCCAGTAAAGCATATACTCACATTGTCATCGAATTGCTTAATCGCTAATATTTAAATTGGCTTTAATATTTGCCAGAGCCAAATTTACTTGCATATCCCTTGAACGATAATCATGCCCCCGCAAATAACCTTTGTGAAAGTATCCCTGAAGGTGTTGCCTATCAAGGTATTCGTAAGTAAGGCTGGCGTGGGATCGCTGAGCCATGGAAAGTCGTCACTAGCTATCAACGAAACCTCCCTAATTACGCTCAACAATAGGCTGAACTATTTTCACATACGGCTATCCAACAATTTCTTGAATCATTTGGTCAACGTGCAGTTGAAGGAGGTGTTACTTTCCGTATTGATAAATGCTCCACTACGAGAGATTGTAGCGAGTAGAGATGATACGTGGGTCAAGTTGCGAAAAACAACTCTGGACGAGAAGCAGCTCAAGTTCCGGCTCGAGGTGCCCATTCACTTGATAGTACGGCTACGTTTAGAGCTCGACAAATTAACTATAGACGACATCGATTTTGTCAACTCGGGAAAAGTTAAACTAGAGAATATCCTAAAGGAGAAGAATACTCGCCCAGACCACTCATTATTACTTATGACGAAAAGAAATGTGTTTGACCACAGAAGTCTGACAGAGCCCACTATTCTAGTTGAAGAAGATGAAAGTGTTGGTCTTTCTGAAGTGGCTGAAGTACGAAGTATACATACAGATGACCCTCAGGATGAAAAGAAGTCTCTCAATTACAAAGTCAATGGGCTTCGTATGTTCAACAATACCCAGAATTGCATGAAGCTCTACATGATAAACACCTAACATACGAGGAGCGAAGGAGGGGGCATTCAAGCCAAAATTTATGGATATTCCAAAGAGAGTCTGAATAATCGAACAAAGAAGAGTGATATTTTATTTGTTCAAATTATGTGGTACAAGTATATTATCAATATTGTTGAAGAAATACGACGACAGTTGTAAGGGTCTTGGGTGTGACAATTAAGTATTATTCTTAATCTCCTGAAGATCTAGACTAAACTAAAATTAGTCTGTTCTTTTCTTCTATTAATACCATGGGGGATAATGACCAACTGCTGAAGATAACAGCATAAATCATTCATGAATGAGGCTTGCAGGAGACTAAATATCATCCAGATGGTACTATATTCTTGGCTATGAGAATAATATCTTATTATCGTAATGAGCAATGTACGCCTGTGGTACGATAGAACCCTCTTATCGATATTATATGTAGAAGCACAAAATATTCTTCATTCTCATGAATAGCAATTTTGAATTACAATCTTCTTGACCAAAGAATAAACGTGTTTGTCTAACTGTTAACCGAAAGCTGGGGTGTTGTCGTAATTTTTGACAAGACTAATTGCTGGAAATTAATTTTCAGAATTGCCTTGTTTCTCCTCAAATGAGCGCCGCAGTCAAGACAAAGGGATACTCAAGATAACTGACCAGGCTCCAGCGTCGTCGGCATCTTTGAACTTCCAGAATTCTACCATTATTGCCAGAATTGTATTTCCAATACAACAATGCTCTTTTTGAACCAGTTGAACAACTTTAAACCGTGAAATTCTTCAGCACACCACAAATTGGATCACCAATTAATTTGAGCCAACATTATATATGCGGTGAATTAGCGTAGATACCTTTGTCCAATAGTTAAGCTCACCATAGTCGATTCCATAGTAAAGCAGCTTCGAAGTTGACTCATAGTTAACGTGTAAAGACAAAAAAGGCGTACCAAAGTTAGACCCTTTTCCCCAATGTTTCTCCTAAACTAATAAACACAAAGTCACAACTTTAATACAGTTAACAAATATAGACCATATATGATATACCACGCTAGAATTTTCATTCTCCCCTTCCCCATGGTTTTTGGAAATCTTAAAGCGACTGCATATGGTAGTGGCGAATATCAATCTCCAAATCTTCAAATCTATTCTCTACATTATCTTTTTGAGAAGATAATCAATTATATTCCTTTTTTACAGCAATTGCTCTCAAATGTCGGTGACACTTCGTTTCAGATCCCGTGAAGGTACTTTCCGAGTGGCTGCTGATCCAGATGCGGATTTCATTCTTGTTCTTGAACAGCTTCTCTCCAAGATCTCCATAGAAGATGTGCAGAACCTCTATCTTAGCGACAAACCAAATTCCAAAGGCGAATTGGCCAATAGCCTTTGTGGAAGAACTACCAATGAGTTGGGCTTGAAGAATGGAGACATGCTCTATGCAAGCTACGAGGCTGCTACTGGTAATCCTAACCCTTCATCAAATACTCCAAATACCACAACTTCTGTTAATGCAAGTTCAAATCATCCTGGTTCAATTTCTATAGGCCACATTTCCATACCAACAGCAACTTCAGGTCCTCGGAAAGTGACCCAGTTGCCCGTAGACGATGCTTTTGATAAAGATGAAGGGTTGATCAAGAGACCCCTTACAAAATTCTGCAGACATGGAGCAAAAGGAATGTGCGACTTCTGTTCGCCTTTGCCTCCGTGGGATGCTAATTACCGCAAGGAAAACGGTATAAAACACATGTCGTACCATTCATACTTGAAGGAGCTCAACGAGTTGAAAAATAGCAAACACAACTCGTCGTCGTATATCGCACCATTGGAGGAGCCCAATTATTCTATCAACTTAAGTTGTAATGAGGGACACCAGCCCTATCCCAAGGGTATATGCTCTAAATGTCAACCTCCCCCCATCACATTGCAGTTGCAGAAGTTCAGAATGGTGGACCATGTAGAATTTGCCACATCTTCTATCATGAACAACTTCATCGACGTATGGAGACACACAGGAGTTCAAAGGTTTGGGGTAATGTATGGCAGATACGAACCATTTGACAAGGTTCCTTTAGGAATAAGAGCTGTAGTCGAGGCCATCTATGAACCGCCTCAAGCTGGCGAGTTGGACGGAATCACAATGTTGCCATGGGAAAACGAGGCTGAAGTGGATGCTGTAGCCCTGGAATTAGGAATCTATAAAGTAGGTATAGTTTTCACGGATTTGACAGATTCCGGCCAGAAAAATGGAACCGTTTTATGTAAAAGGCATAAGGATAGCTATTTCTTATCGAATCTCGAGATCTTGATGGCAGCACGCAACCAGATCCAGCATGCTAACACCACCAGGTTTTCGTCTAGTGGGCAGTATTCGTCGAAGTTTGTTACCTGTGTCATCAGTGGAGGTTCGAAGGGAGAAATTGAGCCTCGTTCATACCAAGTTTCCACCAGCGCTGAAGCATTGGTAAGAGCAGATATAATTACTGGATCTACACAACCCTCACGATTGTATGTTAATTCCAGTAACGAAAAGAGATACGTTCCTGACGTAGCATACCTGGAGCTTAACGAATATGGGCTTGAAGTCAAGTCCAATGCCAAGCCCACCTTTCCAGTGGACTTTTTGTTGGTATCTTTGACAGACTCGTTCCCTGTGAATCCTACGCCTATGTTCGATACGGACAGCAACTTTGTCATCGAGAATAGGGACTTCATGAACGAACTCCAGAACCTCCATGCTGCCAGCAAGTACTTAAATTCTGATACCAGTGGCAAAGGAACGAATCTCTGTAACTTCCATTTCTTGGTTTACTTGAAACGGACGAACATTCTTGGGGCACAGGAGTTTGAGCTCTTATTGCGTTTTACCAGAGAAAAACAGTACGAGGATTACTTGCATTTGGTGGAGAGTCCCGGGTGGATGACATTGATCACCATCTTGGAGCAAAGCACCTAGAAAAGTTATGGATAGAGAATGGATATATTGAATGTAGATTTAGAGTAGAATGTAGAGAGCAGTACCATTTTTACAAGATAGTATATGGAATTGCAACTACATCTAAATCTACAAGCGTGTAGACTTAACTACAAATACAAATAGCTATATGGAGGTGACGTATTCACTTTTACTAGTGATTGGGCATACTCTCTAGTTCTATAGGCGAAACTGGATAGTCTTTTTATAATTGCTTTTATGATTGAATACTACACAATATCACTCCACGTTAGCAAATACTGTAGATTCAATCACAGTGCTTCTGTACTCCAGAACATTCTAGAAATCGTGTGTCTACCACAGAAGTGTGTGGAATTCTCCCAGTATCGCTATAAAACGTCTCTAGCTCTCATTAATTTTCCACCACGAATCGTCCAGAATTTTTATTGCGTGCCCTGCCCGATATCATCCCATTTCTGAAAATTTTCAGTGATTGACTTTTTACTTTTCATTACCACCACTATATCACTACCAGTATCATGTCAGCTCCGTTCGGTGTCGATTTAGGAAACAGCAGTTCCGTCATTGCCTGTGCCAGAAACAGAGGAATTGACATTATTGTCAATGAAGTTTCCAACAGAAACACTCCAACGATCGTAGGATTTGGTCCTAAGAACAGATTCATCGGTGAGTCCGGTAAGAACCAACAGACTTCGAACTTGAAGAACTCCGTCGACAACATCAAGCGTATTCTTGGTGCCAACTTCAACGACCCAGACTTTGAAATCGAGAAGAAGTACTTCACATGTCCCCTTGTTGAATCGAAGGATGGAGGCATTTCTGCTAAGGTCAGATTCTTGGGCGAGCAACAGGAATTCACTGCTACCCAGTTGGCAGCCATGTACATCGATAAAATCAAGGATATCACCGTCAAGGAAACCAAGGCTAACATCACCGACATCTGTTTGTCTGTTCCAGTATGGTACACAGAGAAGCAGCGTCGTGCTGCCGCCGACGCCAGTAGAATCGCCGGTTTGAACCCTGTCAGAATCGTCAATGAAGTCACGGCTGCCGCCGTAGGCTACGGTGTCTTCAAGGCCAACGACTTGCCAGAAGACGAACCTAAGAAGGTGGCGTTTGTAGACATTGGCCATTCTTCTTACCAAGTCTCTATTGCTGCTGTTAAGAAGGGAGAATTGAAGATTCTTGCTTCTGCTTACGACAAGCACTTTGGTGGTAGAGATTTCGACTATGCTATCGCCAACCACTTTGCCGATGAATTTGTTGGCAAGTACAAGATCGATGTCAGAGAAAACCCAAAGGCTTTCTACCGTATCTTGACTGCTGCTGAGAAGTTGAAGAAGGTTCTCTCAGCCAACACTCAGGCTCCATTCAATGTCGAGTCTGTGATGAACGACGTTGACGTTTCGTCGTCGTTGACTCGTGAAGAGTTGGAAGAATTCGTACAGCCTCTTTTAGCCAGAGTTCATGTTCCTATCGAAACAGCTCTTAAGCAAGCTGGCTTGACTACTGAAGACATCGACTCCATCGAAGTCATTGGTGGCTGTACCAGAGTTCCTTCTTTGAAGAACAAGTTGAAGGATATCTTCGGTAAAGAGTTGTCTTTCACTTTGAACCAGGACGAAGCCATCGCCAGAGGTAATGCTTTCATCTGTGCTACCCACTCTCCAACTGTCAGAGTCAGACCTTTCAAGTTCGAAGACTTCAACGCATACTCGGTTTCTTACTTCTGGGCCAAGGAAGAAGAAGACGAAGACCATATGGAAGTTTTCCCAAGAGGTGGCTTGTTCCCTTCGACCAAGATCATCACTTTATTCAGAAAGGGTGACTTTGAAGTCGAAGCCAAGTACACCAAGCCTGAAGAGTTACCTGTGGGCACTTCTCCAATTGTTGCCAAATGGGAAATTAAGGGTGTTGTTCCATCTGAAGGTGAAACTTCTATTGCTACCAAGATCAAGTTGAGAAACGATCCTTCTGGATTCTACACTATCGAGGCTGCATACACTGTCGAAGAAAAGATCATCAAAGAATTAGTGGAAAAGGAACCAAAGGAAGGTGAAGAACAGGACGATGAAGATTCTGAACCAGAATACCGTGAAGTCAAGAAGTTGGTCAAGAAGGCTGACTTGGAAGTTGTAACCCACTCTGCTTCTCTTGAACCAAGTCTCAGAGAAGAGTTCATCGAGAAGGAAAATGCTTTGGTTATGGGTGACAAATTGGTTGCCGACACCGAAGACAGAAAGAACGCTTTGGAAGAGTACATCTACGACTTGAGAGGAAAGTTGGACGACAAGTACAAGGACTTTGCTTCTGATGCCGAAAAGGAACAATTGACTGCCTTGTTGAGCAAGACCGAAGACTGGTTATACGATGATGGTTACGACTCGACCAAAGCCAAGTACATTGCTAGATACGAAGAGTTGGCTTCCAAGGGAAACCTCATCAAGGGCCGTTACTTGCAAAAGGAAGAAGAAAGGAAGCAAGCCTACAGACAGAAGCAAGAAGCTGCCCAGGCTGCTGCCATGGCTGAGAAGTTGGCTGCTGCCAGAGACGCTTCCAAGGCTGAACAGAAGCCAGCTGCTGAAGAAGCCGATGTTGACATGGATTAGATTAGAGAGGTGCTCTTAAATATATAGTTCTTAATAATTTCCGGTTACATATACATAATTGAAACAAGAGAGGAATATTGTAGGACTTGTAGATATTGAGCATGTGGTGGTTAGTAATAAGATACTATGTTGACATGAGATCGATTTGAGTAGCTAAGGTGGATATGATTATGAATCCGCGTACATTGTGTCTATCACCACTAAGTATGCAAATCATGTGTCAAGGGACTAAACTGAACTTTCCAATTGGTGAACATTAGAATGCCATTAGCGAGAGTTGAAATAAAGTTTTCAAGCTGCGCATTACCATGGTGCATGAACATATTTTCATACTACTCATGGCACAACGCTACCAACCTGTTCGTAGTTTGAGCCGGCGATTCGGGTGGTCTGGTCGGGAACTACCTAGAATAGAAATCACCGGAGATGAGGTCGGCAGATGTGGATGTACCGAGCTGCGCTGGGATTTTTCTCTAAGAATCTCGGTGATTAAAGTAGTGAGAAAACTCCAGCCACTAATATGACAACTTGGTATGTTCTGACTGCTATGAATGATCTATGCTACCAATAAGAATGAATTCACTCTTGTGGAATTATTAGGTCAGTTTGGATCATCATAGCACTACCAATTCACTACCAATTCTTACAACATAAACGAGAGCAGTGCCCACCAAATACCGAGATTCTGTAGTGGAGCAATTGCAAATTAAACACATTCTACCGCCAATTCAACTTTTCTCGCTAATTTTCCCGCTAATTTTCCATCCTTTACTGAGTTGCGCCTCACCATTTGTAAGGCTTTTCTCGCTATGTTCTTTTCAGCGTGACACAAAATCTCCCGATGCTGGTTCCAAAAAATTAATTGTACTATAGAGTTTCGGTGCGATTCTGTGCTCACTAATAAATACAAATAATTGTAATCTTCACTGCTTCATCTGGATTCCTACACATCTAGCATTGCTATCATATATACTTCTGTTCTGGTTCTCCTAGCCTTCTACCGCCGAGTATCCGCACTCCTTGTACCATTTGGTAGAAAGAGCCTGTTCAGTATAAATAACATCTACCTACCAGCCCAAGAAGATTTAGTACCAGTCAGGAACCTGGTCATCTCAAGACACAAGCATTACAGCAAGTTCGAATCGTAGAATAAAGAAAGGATCTATATTCGTCAGTATTAAGAGAAATCCATAAACTATTTCTCTTGATCATAGACATAAGCTTGGTCAATTTGTTTCACATCCTAGTTTTCATCTAATTGTTCACTTTGACCAACGATCATCTTTGAACAAGTACTGACCAGCAAATACAGCTAATCAAAACTGTAGAAGTATCATACCAGTCTTATCTATTGCATTCTAAAATGCCAAACTCTCACAAGTCCAACTTGTCCATCGCTATACAGAAAGCGGATTCCGTGAGCAACACCGCAGCTAGCTCTGCCATTAACACACCAGTGCTGGCCCAACGGCACGACTCCATATCATCTACTCATAGTAACAACAGCAGTAGTAATAACGAGAATTTACGAGTCTCTTTCCAGCCTCCTATAGTTCAACATGGAACGTCTACTGTGAGCACAACTGCTTCTTCAGCCAAAGCTTTTAGACCGGAGCTTTCACCTCTATCAACAACTTTTGACGATGCAATTAACGAAGAGAAACAACAGGAAGTAAATACGAATGCTGAAGAAGAAGAAGACGATGAAGATGAAGATGAAGAAGAAAATGATGTTAACCCAGCAGAAGAGGAAGATCTCAAAGATTACGTCCCCGGAGGATACCATACCTGTTTTATAGGTGAAAACTACAAGAATGGCAAGTACACCTTAGTTAGGAAGCTTGGATGGGGCCATTTCTCAACTGTATGGCTCGCCAGAGATAACGATAAGCATTCGCATGTAGCTATGAAAATAGTCAGAAGTGCCAAACACTACACGGAAACAGCCGTGGACGAGATCAAGTTGTTGGACAAGGTAACTACTTCAGATATGCATCATCCTGGGCATGAACACGTAATTCAACTTCTCGACACTTTCACCCACAAGGGTCCCAATGGAGTCCATGTAGTAATGGTGTTTGAAGTGTTGGGAGAGAACCTCTTGGGACTCATCAGACGATACAAACATCGTGGTATCCCCATTGTGTTCGTCAAGCAAATTGCCAAGCAGCTTCTTTCCGCGTTGGACTTTTTGCACAGAAAATGTGGAGTTATACATACAGATCTCAAGCCTGAAAACATCTTGATTGAGATTGGTGACGTAGAACAGATTGTAAAAATCGTGGAGGAAGAAGAATTCCAGAAGAAATTGCAGAAAAAGCTTGTCAAACAGGCAAAGAAGTCGTCGGCAAATCCTACACCAACTACTTCATTGCATAGTACTCCGCAATCGCACAAAGTGGGAGACGTACTTTCGCCAATAGCATCATCACTGTCCATTAACCATTCTCCTTCTTTGGGTAGAAATGGCCGTAGGTCTAGAAGACAAACTTTAATTACCGGATCGCAGCCTTTACCCTCACCCTTGCGTACATTTAACAAGTCCTTCACCAATGTCTATGGTTTAGCCAACTCCACAGCGAACACTCCTGTCAAGACTGGTTTTGGAGGTGAATCGGTCTTAGAATCATCAATTTCCACAGCTGTGCCTGTCACTGGCATTGACAGTAGCAACATGGATATCACATTGAATAGCTCGTTGTCATCGATGTCGATATCGCAAACTGCTAACGTTGATCCTGTAGAAATCCCATCTAATTCTGTAGAAGAGCAAGGTATAGTTGATCATGCTAACAACGATATCATCAACGAAGATGAGCTTATATCAGTCAAGATTGCGGATTTGGGAAATGCCTGCTGGTCAAATCACCACTTCACTGATGAGATTCAGACTAGACAGTATAGATCTCCGGAAGTATTACTTGGATATCACTGGGGCTGTTCCAGCGATTTGTGGTCGTTTGGATGTCTTATATTCGAGTTATTAACAGGTGACTACTTGTTCGATCCCAGAGATGGAAAGACATATACAAAAGATGATGATCACATCGCTCAAATCATCGAGTTGATTGGCCCATTCCCAAGAGCCATGTTGAAGGAAGGATACTATACACGGGACTTTTTCAATTCCCGAGGTGAGCTCCATAGAATTGTCAAGCTCAAGCCATGGGGATTGAAAGAAGTGTTGATGGAAAAGTATAAATTCCCGATGCAAGACGCTATGGATGTAGCCGATTTCTTGTTGCCTATGCTTACAGTCCAGCCGGAGTTAAGGGCTGACGCTGGAGGGATGGTGAATCATCCTTGGTTGAGCGATGCTCTTGGGCTCGAGAATGTCGTTCTTGAAAGACCTGTTGGAGGGTCGGGTGAAGATATACCCGGTTGGTCAAAAGAATTAGTCAACCAGTCACAGGGTTCAGGTAAGGGTTATTATCATCAGCATTAGACAAAAGTCTTCATCATTTCACTTCAAAGGAACTCCCACTACCTATTGATTGTCTTTCGTTACATTTTCTTGTATTATCAAATTTACCCATCATTTTAATTACATCATAATATTAATTGCATTGTTACTATATTATTTTAGCATATGCTTCTCCTTTTCTTATGGATGGCAGAAGTTCAGGTGGAGTTGTTCCATTGTTTTGACTTATAGTAGTCAAAGTCTTTTGTTTATAGAAACTAAATTAGACGCCGATTAGGTTATTTTCAAGTATGCATACAAACACAAGAAGTAGAAAAGGATTGGTTCACAGAATATATACATATTATATGAAATTTTGATAAACGAATGGTTAGGCCGTAGCAAGCTGCATCACATGAATTATATAAGATACATTTACAAATTTCAGAGTATTTATAGATAAAGAGTTTGGCAGTATACTTATGTTTCAGTCTGGATCTGGTAGTTGAACCGACTTATAGTGTAATGTATTCACAATGATAGCACAAAATGTATGTTGCAGACATGCATCAACAGTAGATATCTGATGGAAGATATGGAGGATCTTCATTCCTTGGAGTATATCGCCATATTTCACCAACACAACAGACGATGGGAGAGTTCTAAAATACTATAGTGAAACCAGAATACAGTATATAAATAACTCCTAGAAATGAACCTCTGTTCAATTATGTTTTATAAAATTAACTCTTTTCAATACTTGAAATAGGAATAGATTTACTCCAAGGAAGTCGTTGCATATATATAGTACCTAGAACTCTATATTCATTACTATCAATGGGGCTTTGAACTTCTTTGAAATTCACAGCAGAATCTGGGTTTTTTGACAGAATAAATATCAGATTTCAGTCTTGGGTTCTATCTGTTACCAGACGACTGTGATGAGTCCATAATCAGTAATTTACCACTTGCTACCTTGCAGAGTTTAATTTCCAATGGTAGTTCTACCTTCCAAGACCAATTTAGGACAGCTTTATACAGAACAGAAATGTGATTGTGACCAACTACAGTGGGAAGGAGCCTAGAATCGATTTAAACTTTCTCAAAGAAAAGGAATTATATTCTTTGGATGTTATTAAAGCCCTCTGCGACTGTGAGACGTTGTATAGCCATTTGGAAAAGTATCCGTATATCCATATTCAGAATGCGGTTTTCAAACTTCATTCGTCTACGGACTCAATCGATTGGTTGCAAAAATTGACAGATAAGATTAGCAATATGCACGTCAACTTTGATCCATACAAATACCATCATTCTTTCCTCTTGGACTTGTGCAAAAAAAAGCTTCCCAACAAAGTTTATAGTCTTTCTACGAAGTAAGTTAAAGGAATGCTGTTTCCGCTATATTTGCATTCGCTAGAATTGTACCTAACTAATGATGAATTTGATATAAAAGTCATCCCACAGCATCTTGGACATCTATCTATTCATCTTTCAAGACCTATAGCATTATTTTCAGAAAAAGACTTGAATCTTTTACCTAGAACATTAAGATCTCTTTGCCTAGATAAATGTTTTCATATTGGAGCAGAGCATGAAGGACTTGTTAGATTGGATTTACCTCTGGCTTGAAGAAATTGCAACTACAGATGGAGTATTATGGAAAATAACTACTAGATATATCACATTTGGAATCCTTGTACGAGTTCGATTCGCATCTCTCTGAATTGAAATTGTCATCAACGAAATTTCCTACACAGTTGAATAGAATAAGATGTAAAGGATCTTTTCTCGATACTGAACAATTTTATAATGAAACTAAAACTGATCTAGGTGATACTGAATATCTCACAAAATTGAGAAATGTGGACCTTTGGAACTTGACATCAGAGTCCGTCATCAATATTCCAGAAACCGTTCCTTTGCAACTGGTAATTGGTTTTCCAGAAGGATTGAGCCAACTTCAACTCGATTATTTCGAACCTGTAGAATTGACAGGAGAACTTAAATACTTGACTTCATTGAAAATATTCGGTGAAGAAATTATTTGCTTGCCCAGGATGGACAATTTGCAGAAGCTAATGATACATCATCTGATTAACTACTTTCCGGTACTTTGGGATTTTTTGGCAACCCTTCTCGAATTGCGGATTTTAGATATCTGTGGGTTTGGCATTGAAACAGTTCAATTCTTCCCACATAATCTTGAAAAACTTGTTTTGAATGATAACAAAATAAAATAGTTCTGCTTTGAATTACCGCCCAACCTAACATCTATTTCTCTACGTATGAACAAATTAGAAATGTTCAAAGTTAGTGGTCCTAATAAGTTGAAGAAGGTTAAACTTGACGATAACTTGCTTGACACATTAACAACTTCCTGTCTACAATTACCATTCGTTATTTGTGAATTGTCTATTGACTGTTGCCACATCACTTCAGTAGACGAGCAATTTACTTTTCCTGAGAGTACACAGTTACTTCGTCTCTCTAATAATTGAATAAAAAATGTAGAGAGCCTTCTATTGACTTTAATTTCAAAAATTGTCCATTTAAATATTAGCTGGCATGAAGCTAACTCCGGTACTCCAGTGACCAGAAAATGAATCGACGTCAAAAGTAAGTCACTTTGGAATGTCGATGCAAGCAATGCTCTCGAGAGTCATGGCATTGTATGGACTAGTTGCACTAATTTGCAATATATCAACTTGGAATATAATGACTTAGGGAATATTGACAACAAAAACTTTGCCATTTCCCTCAAAGTCATCAAATTTAACCACTCAACTATAATTCAGCTTGAAGGTGGCTTTGAAAGGTTTTAGAACAAGTTGATTTACGCAATTGTTCAGGAGCTTTTGCTAAGAGCATAAGTAGTCTGGAAATGTTTGGACAAAAAGTATTAGTAACTCCGAACTAGAAGAATCGGGGAATGGAGATCTTTTTTAGAATCCTTTAACAAAAAACTCAATAGATTTGTATTCCCCACCCAGAGACATCCGAGACGATCTACGTAGAGGAATATGTGTCACAACTCGACGATATTGTTATATTTAGGAGTCTCTATTACAATTGCAACTTTGGAAAAGTAGAACGATCACAGAATTTCGTGAGTCATGTAAAGTTGCTTTCTAGAATACGAAAGGTGAACTAGAAAAAAATGTGTCAAACTCGGGTGCAAAAAAGATGTAAAGTCCGGAACTGCATACAGATTTTCAAATATTTCAAATCGAAGCGCAAAACAACCTGCATGTGAATCACCATAAACTAGATTAGGAAATCATTATCGGTGCCGTACGAAGAATGAGATGTTTTAAGAAGTATAAAAGTGTTTCAGTAATCAGGATTTTCGTAAGCAACTGTGGACAAGCGCTTGGTGGACAACTTGATAGAGTATTGTTTATATAATACAAAGTAGCTAAATTTCTTTGCACTAT